>VDFB02206616.1:0-42645 GCA_007258455.2 Sequoia sempervirens
ACAAAAAGATTGGCTTAAGAAGGTTGGAGTCAAGGATCATATAAACATTGCAGCTTGCACTTGGTAAGAATGAAGCAGGATGTTAAAAGTATTTTATAGTCATTCAAGTGCAATGATGGTTAGAAACCTTAAAGTAAAGTACTAAACACACATTGAGAGTGAGAGAGAGAAGAAACAAACATGTACCTTGTTTCTTTCTATGATAATTTTTTCAAGTTTTGATCCGCCTCTTTGTTCTTCTTCTTTTTGACAATTTTCCATTTAGGATGCATTTTTTCTTTTTCTTTGTTGTCTCATTTTCTTCTTGAACTTAAAGATGACTCTAAACAAGTCCTCTACCAACTTAGTTAAATTATCCTCCAAATTTTCCTTGATTGATAAAAATGAAAAGTTGTCGAGCTCCAATATTTGCCTCCTTGATAAATGTGCAAAAACTTCTCCAAAATCTATGCTCCAAGTGAATTAAAATTATTCAAGTGTACATGGAATAACTAGATCCTAGTTTAAATGAATCAAGTAGTAAACAAACAAGTTATTTCATTGTGGAGTTTCTTGTTATTTAATTCATAGGTATGCACAAAATATCTAGTAATTTTAGAATTTTGTTAAAGTGTCAAAAATGTATAAATATTAGAGGTATAATTTGAATTGAATTTTTCTTAATTATATTTGAATTTTATTTCAAGTTAGTTGTCAAAAATGTATATAAGAGGTATAATTTGATTAAATTTTTCTTAATTAAATATTTGGATTGATTTCAAGTTACTTGTAAAAAGCACATTATAATAGTTAAATTATAATTTGAATTGAATTTTTCTTAAAATTATATTTGAATTGAATTTCAAGTTACTTGTCAAAAAGATTATATCTTGTTCTCAACTCAATGGTTCATGTTGCTTAAGTCATTTTTTAAAAAATATTTATTGTGATCAACATGAATTAACTTAATTATAAAATGACATTGATTTCCCTAAAATTCTACTAGAGATCAAATGTATATTGAATATAAGGAAATGTAAGTTGTAAGAGATCATAAAATAAGAAAAAATGTATGTATATTGAATATTTAAAGCAAATGCATACACATATTACGTGTAAACATGTTTAAACCATAAGCAAACAAATGTACATATATGTAAAGGGATTCAATACATATAAACATAACACATATTATAAACAAAGAGGAAAATGTATGTATATATCATATAAGAAAATATATGTACATATATCATAAAAGCAAAATGTAAATTTAAGATCATCAAATGTCGAATACTAAAGATCAAAAAATAAGCAAATGTATGTATATCATATAAGCAAGTGTAAGTTAGAGATCATCAAATATCAAATACTAAATTTTAAAGATCATCATATAATCAAATACACATCATGTGGTAAAGATCATAAATCTAGAATGCATGGCCTAATATGAATGTCTACTCCTAGACGAATGGCCATCTGAATGAGAACGATCCTGCTTTGATGGATGTGCTGAGCCCTACAAATAAAATTATGTACAAGATGTGTTAAATACATATAATTTTTATTAAATAAATTTTATGAAAGTTATTTTTAAATGAACTTGTATTTTTAAATATCAATCTAGAATTGTATTTATCTATGCATACATAAATATATATTTATGAAAACTCACATGTCCACTGATAGCAGATTCATCCACAGAGTCACATCGATCATGCACACGATCTGGACCAAGGCTAGGAGTGATATGAGGTATGTCCACCTGTAACAATATATATACACATATATATCAACTTACATGAATATCTAGTTAAAAATAAATTTAAAAAATAATGAAAAAAAAATTGAAACATGCACATGCACACATACATGCACATCATCTGATATCGGATGACCTAAGTCCTCTGAAACATTCACCTAGTCCACCATATCCACCAAACAATCAAGTGATGAATCAACATCTGCATCCATCTGATCTATCCCATGTCGTGCTAGAAATGATGAATGTAGAGGACTATGAAGGTGAGATGGTATCGGTGATGATGAACCATAACTAATCAACATATCAGTAAAACCCATAGTCTGTACAGCTACCGTATGAATTGTAGGTGGATTTTGATGCGCACTAGTGCTCGGTTGAGAGTGATGGGATCCTGGAACTGAATGACCTCTATGTCTCAAATGATCTCTAACATGCTCTATACCAATCCCATTGTCTGATGTAATGTGGGCATATGCCTCCAATAGGTCCTCATCCAAACAATGTAGAGTCATGCGTGACATATCTCCTGTAAGTGCATCAAGCTGTGTAGGAGTAGGGATGCCAACCACTGTAAAAGGATCCATGGTGGTCCATTGTGCTGAAAATGGTGTGGATTGGGAATTTATAGATATCAAATACTAACCTACACGATCATAAGATATCTTAGGGGTGGCAGCCGCAATGTCACCTACAGTGTCAATTGCTTCCTTTTGGGAAGCAACAACAACCTCATCTACTATGGGGGCTAGAGCTAGGGTGAGAGCGGGAGACTTGTCACCAACCAATACCCTAAACATTGGGGGTGGTCTATATGCTTGACGATAGGTGGGCCTATCAACAATCCTACCACGCCCTTGACCAACATATGGTGGAATGTCCAGGTAGTTAACTTTGAGGCCCAAATGGACCTCATCATACAACTGCTGAAAAAAATACAATGGAATCTGGTCATTGTTTGGGTATAGACTATGTGCTGTGAGAAATCGTGGGTAGATCAATGAGGACATAGCATGATCGACACATCTAGTGACTTGGTATCCCCTAACCTTACGCACATTTTGATAAAATGGAAAACAAGTGGTTTTTATCATTTCTTTGGTGACACTATCTTGTATTTGTTTAAGGGGAACGTCACCATGTACTTCTTCATGCGGGGAAAAGAATACCGATCACTCACATGCAGGGAATATGCACTAGTCCTCTCAAGTTCATCTTTTAGTTTTTCTAGACTATGCAATATTAACATGCATGGTTCACTATATATCCCCGGGTTTGCACCATGTGCTAATGAATCTCTCAATTTTTTTATCTCATTACTAGTATTTGCAAACAAAGAATCTGGCACAGGTGGAACATGATCTGCATTTTCCATGTTATATATATATATATATATATATACAGTACACCTAAAAAAGTAATGAGACTTTGGTAAATAATATATCTAGATAAAGAGAATACAAATCTAAAATAGAACTTGTAATAATTCATCTACTCATCAATAATATTTTCATATAACTTGATTTAAAAGAATTGGAAGACAACTATAATCTATAACATAGCATCCTTAAATGGTTCAAATTTTAAATGAAATGATGAAAGAAAGAATAAGAATACAAAGATTAAAGTATAAAATCATTTGAAAATAATTGGGGATAAAAATATTTAATCTAATAGTTGTTAACATAAATGAACTTCAATTATATAGCCAAGAACATAAAAAAATTATAGATAAATAAATATGTCATATTACTTGAATCAAATCTAATAAAGTTTGACTTCATTGCATACTTGTTATAAATATCTCACATGAACCAATGAAACTCAACATGTCTCCAAATTACATAAGAAGAGAGAACCTAAATGTGAAAAAGAAAAAGAAATTCAAAATCCATCTTTTGTAATGAGTTTGTTAAAATTTAAAAACATTCAAGAACCCAAAAATGGTTTGAAATTGATGAGCATAATAGAAATTCCTGAAGGCAAGAGGTCATCACAAACCATTCGGTTGTGGGCTTCAAAAATTTTCAATGAATGGTTTTCCAATAAGATGTATTAACCAAAATATTCCAAATTTTTATACAATTACTAAAGATGTACAAAATGAGACATTTACTAAATAAATTTCAAAATGCATCATTAAATGTATATTAAAATCATCCGCACTCTAATTAAGAACATTAAAAACAACACCAACACAAAGAGATAAAATTAAAAAGTTCCAACTAATGATGTTATAATAATCCTCCCCAAGTTGATCCTCTCATCCCAATCATCATACTTAATGTTTTGGTACTTGAATCATGTTTATTATATTATGTGCTCCTCAACACTATGTAAATTAGAACTCTTAATAAACATGTTTTTTAAGAGGAAGCATTTTCTCTTTCTATTACCATAACGATTATTCTTGTTTTTGTAACTTGGTATTTCTACTTGTAGATTTTCAACTTTTTATTATGTAAATCATTCTTTGATACCCAAGTAGTTTGAAGACCCTTTTAAGATGAAGAAAATATAGATTTATCATTTGTAATCCTCATCCTTCCTTGCTACATGAGTAATTTTTTTATGAAAACCATGTTTAGGAATGAAAATATCCAATCCCTTATGCTTCTGAACTAAAGTTTGCAATGCTTATGGTTCTTTTGGCCTTATAGATTCTTGAATCATTTTATAATATAAAACCTACATATAACCTACTTTGGCTCTAATAATTGTAAACCCTTTAGGAATTCTAAATTGTTGCATCTTGTCTTGATTTTCCCACCATTGTTATTCCTTTTGAAATTTTTACAAATTAGGCAAAGAATCCTTGCACTTATATAGAGGATCCTTAGGCATGTTCTTAAAATTATTTAAGGTTAAATGACTTAATCTAAAATAAAGGCATATACGATCTCTTGCAATTGTAACCTCTTTACTAGTGTGAACATATTTGATACCTTGATGGCATGACATAGATGATGTTGCTTGATATTGCTTTATCCATGGATACCCAAGTAAAATATGAGATACATCTAAAGAAGAAATAATATGACATAGAATAAGAACTTCCCTCATCTTTTAGACCAAAAAATTAAGGTAAAATAATGTATCCTATAGTTTCAATCAACATATCATTAGTCAATTTTAAATAAACCCTCAAATATGCATATGCTTGTTTGTAAAATGATGATAAAACAAAAATTATTCAATGCATACATTTTATTGGTGAGTAAGATCAATAAACACACCCTTACATGGTTCATGATCCACACAAAACCAAAGGACCATTATAATTATTTGGTAGTATCTCACAATGTGAAAAAGGTGTCGAAAAAATAAGCATACCTAAACCGTAAATTGATTTGTCATAAAGTGGGTGGGTAGCTTAGTGGTGGAGATTTGCATCCTAACTAGTTCATGGAAATTTCAACATGGTATTAGAGCCAAGCTAGGTGCATTTGACACCTATGTTGTGGCTCAAGGGAGTGTGTTGGAGAAATGATACACACCTAAGCCATAAAAGGACTCATCACAATGTGAGCCATTAGCTCAATAGTAGAGCATCCTAACACCAAATGGGAGGTCCTAAGTTTGAATACTGGTTAGTCCATAGAAATTTCTATAAAATTCAATCACTAGTACATAAGAAGAAGAATAAGTACCCTTATAATTTTTATTAATACCAACAAATCATTCCTCACATGTAGGTGAATCAATGATTTCAAGCTTGTCAACATGTATATGTACCTCAATCTCATGACCCTCATATAAAACCATTTTATTAGATTTATTTAGTGTAAAATATTTAAATTTTCATTAGGAGGAACAATTGAAGGATTGACCCCAATATTAACCCCCTCAACCTAATTTTTTTTTATCAATCAAATCCTTAATCAATTATTCCTTAATCCCATAAAATGTTGAGTATAATTACAATTAACTCTACAATTTAATAACAAAATTATTTCTCATTATATCTTTTGGGAATAACCTTAGATTTATCTAATGGCCTAATAGGAGGAAGTGTAATCATGTTTGCACTAAGTAAATTTTGAAGCACATTTTACAAAGGAAAAAGTTGGAGGCTTTAGAGTCATAATATTAGAAACATTTATAATGTATAGTTTGTACAATGGTCATTTCCATTATTTTTTACTATCCTTTTGGAAATAATTTTTCTTTTCAAATTTACAAGGGTAGGATGATGTAGATGAAGCATTAGAAGATCCATAATTAAGTGTGGTAGCCTCTAACAACTTTAGTTCTTAACATTCATCTCACTTGCACATGCAAATGTTAAGAATGTATATACTTTGTAGATCCTTGTTTACAGTCAAAAAATCTAAAATAATAAACTTCAATCCAACATTCCCAATATTTGCATTGACCAATTTCAATATTAAAAAATAGACCCAAATGGAAGATAATACAATCATTTAATAGCATAATATTTTAAATTTCATGGGAAGAACTTAGCCAATAACTTATCATCATACACAAAATCCAAATATGTAGCACTAAAGAACCTTGAATGTGTCATGGGATCTCCTTTAACATTGTGCATCTCAAATCTAGGATCCAAAAATCCAACAAAAAATGGATATGTAAAATTTTCAATAGAAATTGAATTGTGTTTGATTTTTATATGTATGTCTTTTTTTGTTTCCATTAGGTAAGGAATCAACATTACTTTTCATCTCAACAAGACTTTAAAATTAATGTCAAGGGTAGATAGAGGCACACTAGGATTAAGGACATGAATGAAAGTGGCAAGATGAGAAATGGAAGGTGGTGTATAAATTTGTCGTGACATAATAAATGAGTGTGGAGTGACAAAGACTTGCGTAGGAATATCACAGTGGGGGAACATGGGAAGTGTAAACAAAACTAATGAGAACTAATGTGGAGACAAGAGAACTATGTGCATCATGATAAGTAAGCATGAGATGAGATCTAGGAAAAAGGAGAGGATAAATTTGGGGAGATTTGGTGGAAGGAGAAATAAATTATTATAAGATAGATAGGAGTAAAAAATAAGGAGGAATACATGAAGAAGAAGCTTGGGATGGAGGGAAAATGGCACATCACTCAAAGGGATTGTTGAGCTTATCCTTTTACCTATTTAACTTTAAGTACTTTCTTTCCACATGGCTTATTAATCAACATAGTATATGAAGGAGATCAATCATTGTACTAGGATTAATATTACTAGCCAAATTTGCAAGATCCAAAGAAAGGTTGTGTGCATCAAAGCTATATCTTGATTACCATTTTCTCAACAAGGGCCTCATGGTCAAATGATTCTTCTCCATTATGATAAATTTAGTATCATGCATATTCCCAATCATACCAATTTTACCTTGATTCACAACCATGGTGGGATTGAACTATGAATTCTTACTAGGAAAAGAGGATGATTTTGGTATTAGAAGGAAATAAGGATCGAACAATGTTTAGATTTGATTAAGAAATTAGACAATGAGAAAGCACTTAAATCTAAAAACTAAATAAGATTCAAGAAAACCTTTATGGCCAAATCGTAGGACATACCAAATTAAATTGCTTTGCCAAAATGAAAAGAAAATAATTTCTTTAGAGTTTTCTTTTCTAATTAGCTAGGATAAATAAATACAATAAGTAAATACACAAATTACCTTTGAACATACAATTGAATTTAAAAATACTAGACAAGCACACTATAGAATTGACAAAGAGGGTTAGGGTTTTTAGCTTCATTTGTTATATGGAGATATTTTATTGTAATGAACATAATCAATGATATGATTCTTGATTTTTTATAAGATTTAATATTATGACACCTTAACAAACCAAGATATGACTTTCATGGTTCACTCCTACATGTATGGAATTTACATTTTCATCTACAAGTTTGACCCTAAATTTGTAGTTTTAAAATTATTTTGTGACATATGTGTTTAGTTTATTTGTTGTGTTATTAGTTGGATGATAGTTAAAGTGTCCACTACGAAATGGTAGATGATGGGGAGGTGATGTTGGAGCATTTGACACTTGAAATAATGTTGTAGATGCATTGAAAAGGTGTAGATGCATTGAAATTATAGACCTCTCATCCCCTAACAGATAGTTGATAGTTTTGATATTCATTTTTCTCATGAAAGGTGTTTAACAAGACAAAAATATATGCAAAATGGGGAAGCAAAATACTATATTGAAAATGCTTTAAAAACTTTCAAACAAGTGCAATTTGAATTCAAAAAATTTAAAAAATTTGCATTTAGGGTTTCAAAATTAAACAAATAGATGCATTTTGAACTCTAAAAAATTGAATTTTAAATACCTAGTGCTCAATAGTGCTCGATATGCAAGCTAGAATGATGAACTGTGAAGAGACGAACGGAAATTTTCTTTCACCAGAGAGAGAAACCTTGTTTGGTCGCCGTCACGGACTCTGTTCGCCGTGCGCAGGGACAGTGACTAGTAAAAGAACAAAGTAAAAGTGATAGTTAAAATGAAACAATTTTTTCTTTTTTTCATATTGAAGGGGTTCGGCCGAACCCATTTGAATATGTTTTTTTATTTGGGCTTTCATTGGTTTGGCCGAACCATGGGTTCGACCGAACCCATTCAGTATGGTGAATGGAAAAAATCTGAAATTTCCTTCCTCTTAGAAAGTGTAAACCACTATTCTAAGGTAACCCATTTACAAGGGTATTCATACTAACAACTTAATGGAAGCTCTTGCCATTTTACATGCTGTGATGCGTGGTTGTCAGCTTGGGTGGAGAAGGATCATATGTGAGTCTGATTCCCAGGTGGTGGTGAATCTGTTGAATAGGCAAGATTTAGAGGATGCTAGTTGGCATTTAGCTTCAGTTGTTAAGTAGATTCTTAATATTTGTGCTTCTTTGGAGTTGGTTACTTTTAATCATATTCCTAGAGAATGGAACAATGTTGCAGATTGTTTGGCCAAGTGGGCCTCTAATCATGTGCAAAATTGGAACATTGTGGATAGGGGTCAATTACCCCTGGATTTGTCTCATGAGCTGGACAACTTAGTTGAGTTTGACAGGGCTGTGTAAAGCCTTGTGTTGTACTTCTTGTTTTAATAAATTTTTACCCCTCTTTTAGTGTAACATCTATTTATATGTCCAAGATTTTATGAAAAATAATACTTTTTAAATAATGCTTTTTGTTCAAAACTAGATTGAATGAAATGAAAATTATTTATTTATTTTTGAAAAGTTAGATAGTGTCTTTTTAAAATAACTTTCACCAAATTAATTTGAAATTATTAAAAAAAAATTCCATAAACAACATTCAATTTTCTACATCTTATATTAATATCCTTTTTCTACAATTTTTAATAAGCCATTTGATTAGTTATGTAGAGTTACTTAAGTTTTTCTTATAGAATTTCTATTTCCACTTAAAGGTATTTTTTGGTGTATCATGAATTTCATATTGGTTCTTTTCAACAATCACTTTAGTAGACCACTCTCTCCTTACTAATATGTCTACTAGTATTCCTTCAAATCTAAGGATTGGAACTTTTGTAATGGGAACTAGCTTATTACTCTCCTTATTAAAACCATCTACTAAAGCCTTCTCGTAAGTATTTAGCTCGAACAATAGCTCAATTCCAAATGGAAGGGTAAATGTTCAAACTCAATGGATATTAAACTCAATAAAAATCATTGGTTGCCCGTAGATAATACATTAGGAAACATTATGTTTGAAATGTGAATGCATGTTGATTAAAGTACCCATTAAATATATAAGTAATTATGATTCCCCTTTGTGTACATTGTTAATTCTAAATAAGGTTTACCAATTTACCTTAAGATCAATAGTTCATATTGATTCTTTTCAACAATCAAATTAGTAAACCACTCTCTTCTCAATAATATGTCTACTCTCACTCCTTCAAATTTAGGATTAGAATTCATAAAAGTGGAACAATCTTATCATTTAACCTCTTGAAACCATCTATCAAAGCCTTCTTCCAAGTCTTTAGCTTGAATAACACCTCAATGCCAAATGAAAGTGCAAATTTTTAAAATCTAAATGGATCAATCTTAGTACAATTGCTTGGCTTCCCAAAGTTGATACCAAATCTGAAATTACTACATTGAAACCCCTTCACTTACACTTGTGTTGGTGAAAGGATTTGGTTTTTTAATATTTAACCTATCAAATACCTAAATTACATGAAACATGAAACCAGTAAGCATATATTTTGGGACTATTAAATGGTCAAGGACACTTATATTTATTTAATAAGACCTACTTACTATCCTAGATTGTAAACTCTATTGTAAAATAATTTATTTGGTTGAGCACAAATTCTAATAATACAATGTCTATAACCCTCTAGGCAAATCATAATTTCATCATTTATAGAAGCAATAATGCATTACTATTTTTACTTTTGTCATAACTCTCCTCATGGAATGATCATTCAAAAATTATACTCTAATATTATGTTTTAGATGGTGAATATTATTGTCTTTTGTAAGAAATATAAAGTTGAACAAAGAAATTGGATGAAAAGTAAAAAGGTCCATTCTTAAATATATCATACAAATAAATAATAAAAACCAAATTCTTTATCTTTAAAATAAGACAACCATTTACTACTTTTACATGTAAATATAATAATAGAAATATTGGTGGAGATATCTTCTTAGGAGTAGGTGCTTCCATGTTATAATCTAGTTTCATCACTTCCAAAATTGTAATTAACTATTTGATACAAAAATAAGGAATTGGAAAAAAAGTAGAGATGAAAATATTAATGCATAAGATGATAGTGTTGTGTACGTAGACAAAGATCAATGTTCAAATGGAACTGATTAGACAAAAGATGATTAAATCCAATATGAAAGAAGTGAATATATAATTTTGTATTTGCCTAATGAATTCATAACTCATCCAAGCAGTTCTCCCAAAAGTTCACCGTCCAGGATTAGATTTGAAGGTGAAATTTAAAACAATGAGCTCATGACTTTTTCCATCAGTTTCACCATCAAATATATAATAATTAGCAATGTGTTGGAAATTAATCCCAACCACGCAGGTCATTAAACTTCTCTATATTCTTTCATCTCTCACACTGTCGCCTTGTCTTTATCAATTCTTTAAGCATGTGAAAATCCCCTTATCTAACTTAGTTTCACTTCATCTATCTTCACATTCATTACATGTAGGATATATTCAAATATGAATTTATTTACATAATCTCCTTTGCTAGATTTTTCCACACAACATAATTTAATTTTAATTAATGTCTTATTTCCCCTCTTTTGTTGGGCATATACGTTGATAGGAGCTTTAATTTTGTTTAAAGTAATGCATGAGTAGAAATAGATGACAAAGAAGTGTTTTTTTTTGTAGCAGTATCTTGAAGAAACAACCACTGGATAAGGGTCTCTACTTATACAATTTTTTGAGAGAGAAAAGAGTATCAACTTTGTCAATGTAATCAAGTTTCTTTATTTTTTGAAACATATGAAATATAAATAAATTTTCACATCAGCTATGTTTTATTTCTACATTTTATCTCTGTTCTCTTGTACTTTATTTCTCTCCTTTTTTTGTTCCTTCACATGGTATCAGAGCCAAAGACTATCAAAGGTAATTATTTCTAAGATTTTTTTTCAAGAAGCTAAGGATTATTCAAACATAAATCTTCACAGTTAGTAGTGGAAGCCCCAAGTACAAGCCTAAAAATTCCATAAATTCCTCAATTCAATGAAAAAAACTATGATTATTGGTCAATCACAATGGTCTTTTTCAGTTATCGAGACATATGGGAGCTTGTAGTTCTAAGATTTTTTTTCAAGGAGCTTAGGATTATTCAACATAGATCTTCATAGTTAGCAATGATGGCCCCACGTACAAGCCTAAAAAATTCATAGATTCCTTAATTCAATGGAAAAAACTATGATTATTGGTCAACCAAAAAGGACTTATTTAGTTCTCAAGACATATGGGAGCTTGTAGAAAATGGTTATCTAGAGCCAGTTGATGTAGCAACATAAAATTCTCTAACTCAAGAAAAGGACTTACTCAGAGATAATATAAAGAAAGACTCCAATGCTCTCTTTTACATCTTTCAAGTAACACATGAGAGTATCTTTCCAAGGGTTGCACCAAAACCAAATTCAAAACAAGCATGGGATATACTCCAAATATCATATTAAGGAATGGCCAAGGTGAAAACAACTAAATTACAAATGTTAAGAAGAGACTTTGAGACCATATACATGAAAGGTTTTGAATAATAGATTCATTCTTTACTCAAATTATTGGATTAGTTAATCAAATTAGATCTCATGGTGAGACTCTTGAAGATATGAGAGTAGTTGAAAATATTTTAAGAAGCTTACCTACAAGGTTTGAGTCTATTGTTGTGGCTATAGAAGAGACAAACAATCTCTCATAATTTTTCATTAGATGAGCTTCATGCATCCCTTATTTTTCATGAGCGTAGGTTAAATAGGTCAGCTAACTCATCTTTGGAGCATGCTTTCAAGACACACATTCCAATCAGTCATGGTAGAGGTAGAGGAAGAGGAATAAATTCATATAGAGGTGAAATAACTAGCCCAACAAACTTAGGTGGAAGTGTCTACAACCAAAATCTTAATCAGAATCAATCACAAGGACAAAGGTATGATAAATCTTAAGTTTAATGGACCATTATTTTAAGAATGATCATTACTCAAATGAATGTAGAAAAGAAAAATATGGATGTAGGCAACAAAATGAAAATTTTATAAGAGAAAACCAAAACTAGGGAAATATATTCTTAGCTTGCAACATTTCACAAGAGAATAAAAAAGAAGCATGGTTTCTAGACTCAAGTTGCAACAATCACATGATAAAGAACATATAAATGTTTTATAGTTTGGATGAGAATATAAAATCAGATGTCACATTGGGCAATGACAATAAAGTGTTAGTTATCATAAAAGGAAACACCAACATTCTAACAAAAAAGGGGGAGAACAAGTTTATTTATGATGTCTATTTTATTCCTAGCTTAAAACATAATTTGATGAGCATTAGGTAGCTCATTGAAAGGGGTATAAAATATTTTTCAAAAATAAAGAATGCATAATTTTGGATAAATTTCCAAGTAATTAACTTATTGCAAAAGTCCAATTGACCAACAATAGAATTTTTACCCTAAGGATAAAAGTAGATTTGAAGATATATTTTTCTCAATCACACCCCTCAATGAGCCCACAAGTGAATGAAGGAAAAAGTACAATAGTCAAGCATCTCCTACTTGGAACTCCTTATACCTCCTTTTCTAATATGCCTTAGCCTTATATTGTGAGTTCATCTTATTGATATGTTTCTTCACCTCTTCATGCAAATTCTTTAGGTGCTTAGCAAAATCTTCACCCTCAACACTACTCTTCTCCCCCCCATCCATCTTTCTCAGTTCAGAAGTAGTTCTTGGACTATTCCCATACACAATATGGAATGGTGATTTACTAGTGGTCCTGTTGACATAATTTTTCTAAGAAAATTTTGCCAATGGTATAATCAAATTCCATCCCTTGGGCTTATCTCCTACTAAGCATCTTAGCAGGTTACCCAAACTCCTATTCACCACCTCTGTTTGTTCATCAGTTTGTGGATGGTGTGCAAAACTGAACTTCACTCAAGCAATATTTCAAGAAAAAATAAAATATGAGAATTGGTTATGACATCTACAATTTGGTACCTAACATTTGGAGGTCTTAACCTACTATATAGGAAAAAACATGGTAAAGGGTTTTCCACTTATAGAAAAACTAGAAAGTGTATGTGAAGGGTGTATTTTTGGTAAGCAACATATAGAATTATCTCTAGCAAGAGAATGTCAACAAGGGAAAAGGAATTGTTAGAGATTATCCATTTAGATTTGTGTGGGACAATACAAACACCCTCAATTGGTTGAAGACATTAATTCTTGAAATTCATTGATGATTATACAAAAAAATGGGTCTAGTTTCTAAGACATAAGAATGACGTATTTGAGTTATTTTTCCAATTTAAGGATCTCATTGAGAAATAAATTGGGCACTACATGAAAGCATTGAGAATATATATAGGTGATGAATACATCTCAAATGATTTCATAATGTTTTTTAAGGATCATAAACTTCATAATAAATTCACTACTTGCTACACACCTCAACAAAATGGTGTAGCTAAAAGGAAAAATAGAACAATCATGGAAATGGCTAAGAGCATGTTAAAAGAAAAGCATTTGTTAAATGAATATTGGGCTGAAGTCATAGCATGTGCAACTTACATAATGAATATATGTCCAACCAAAATTATAAAAAATATGATTTTGGAAGAACCATGGAGTGGAAGAAAACATATTGCTTCTCATATGAGAGTGTTTGGATGTGTGATATATGCACATGCCCCATACGAATTGAGAAGAAATTAGACAACAAAGGAGAAAATTGCATATTTATGGTATATAATGATTAATTAAAGGCTTATAAGTTATACAATCCAACAACCAAAAAGGTTATAATCAATAGAGATGCGTAGTTTATAGAAGAGGAAGCATAGGATAGAAGTTTGGGAAAAATAGTGAATGTAGCAACAAGTTTATACAAGATGATAAAGAAGAATTAATACCCACAAGTACTCCTACTCCCATTCAAGCTCAACAAAGTAGTTCTCAAATGACACCTTCAATAACTACAAAGACAACCCAACACATTCAAGCAAATAAAACTCCTCCAAGTGGACAACAAACACCATCAACAATAGGAATTCTTGGTGTAGGGCCATCAAGTCCACGTTCTACAAGTTCTACTTCAAGTGACACATCAAATCCAACATTGGCAAGCTTGAGAAGACAAAAAATCAAAAGTATGAGAGACATTTATGAGAAAAATCAAGGTGAGAATAGTGCAGGTTTGAATTCTATTTTTTCTTTATATTCACATGTAAATGATCCAATTCATTTTGAAGATGCAACTAAAGATGAAATATAGGTATTATGAAATTGATGAAGAAATAAAAACTATAGAAAAGAATCAAACATGGGAATTAGTGAGTCTTCCACAAGGAAAAGAGGTGATAGGAGTAAAGTGGGTCTATAAGACCAAAAACAATACAAAAAGGAAGGATTGAAATGTATAAAGAAAGGTTGGTTGTTAAGTAATAAAATCAACTTGGAAAAGATTACAAGATATATGTTCTAGTTGCAAGAATGGAAAATTTTTGGGTAGTCTTAGCAATAGTGACCCAACACAAATGGAAGGTATATCAAATGGATGTGAAGTCAACCTTCTTAAATGGAGTATTGGAAGAGGAAGTTTATGTGGAGAAACCACCTAGATATAAGGTTCTAGGGAAAGAAGACAAAGTATATAAGTTGAAGAAAGATATTTATGGGTTGAAGCAAGAACCATGGGTATGGTATAGAAAAATACTCATACTTTTTGTGCAATAGATTTAGTAAAAGAGGTCATGAGCCCACTCTCTAAATCAAGGAAAATGGTGGTAATATTTTAATTATTTTTTGTATGTAGATGATCTAATTTTTATGGGGAATTCAATGATATCCCCATTGTTGATTTCAAAGAGACCATGAAAAATGAGTTTTGGATGATAGGTTTAGAGCTATTAAGGTATTTTCTAGGCATAGGAGTGAAGCAAAAGAAACATGTCATCTTTATCTCTCAATCAAAGTATGCAATAGAGATTTTGAAGAGGTTTAAAATGCAAAACAACAAGCCTACACCAACACCAACAACCATAGGTTTGGAATTGAGTCAAGAAGATTGTAGCAACAATGTGAATCCAAGTCTATACAAAAGCATGGCTGAATGTTTAATGTATTTGGTTGCAACTAGACTCCAAGATATAATGTATGTAGTGAGTTTGATTTCTAAATTTATGGAGACTCCAAAGGAGTCACATTGAATAATAGCTAAAAGAATCATAAGGTAGGGATATGGTATTTTTTATAGTGCAAAAAATGAGTTTAATATTGTTGGATATACAAATAATGATTGGGAATGAAATGCATAGATGATAGGAAAAATACACTAGGATATGTATTTCATTTGGGTTCAAAAGTCATCTCATGGACTTCCAAGAAATAACCCATTGTTTCTCTTTCCAAAGTTGAAGCTAAATATGTAACAACAATAGGGGCAACATGTTAGGAAATTTGGATGAGAAGAGTATTAAGAGACTTAGGGCAAGGACAAGAAGGAGTGACTAATATCTATTGTGACAACAACTCTGAAATAGCACTATCCAAAAACTCATTTTTCATAAGAGAAGTAAACACATTGACACAAGGTATCACTCATAAGGGATTTGATCAATGATGGAGAAATTGTTTTAGAATATTGCAAGTCTAAGGAATAGTATGCTGATATATTCACCAAATCATTGGGAAAATAAAGTTGTGTCCATCAAAGAGATAGTTTGAGCATTATGGATGACAATAGTTGTGATTATAGGGGAGTGTTGGAAATTAATCCCAACTACCTACCATTAAACTTATTTGTTTCTTTATCTCTCACATTGTCACCTTGTCTTCATCAACCATTCAAGTGTGTGAAACTCCCCTTCTCCAACTCAATTTCACTTCATTTATCTTCACATTCACTACATGTAGGAAAAATTCAAATTCAAATTTATTTACATAATCTCCTTTGCTAGTGTTAATCTATTTTGACAAATGGTCTAAATAGTTACACCAAACAACCCATCATCTCTATGAAGGCTCTTTGGAATTTTATCCATATGCCAACTATTATACATAACTATCCCAAAGGGTGATTTACATTACTATTAGTATCAAGTGTGAATGAGATAATCTCATTAAATCATGGAAATTATATGAAATATTGGAAGCATTGCCACTTTGTTTTATTATACCTTAATATCAAGAATAATATTTCTTTGAGTGGGTCTTATTATTAAATATTATTCCTAATGTCAGTTGACGTGGTGATCTAGTATGAGTAAAACAATAAAAAAATCAAGGGTCTTAGTTTTGGGAAATACATAAAGCAGGTTTTAAGCATATTTGAAGGGACTTTCAAGGAAATATCCAAGTAGACATGGATATAACACAAATAGGTCCTCATCAAAGGCACAAACGACATGAAGCACGAGACTATGAATGTATTGTAGATGTTTAAAAGGACAAACCCAACAATATTTTCACTATTTAAACCTTGGTGGTAGAGGAGAGAAATATCAAGTGACAGTCATGAGGATAAGTTTTAAGGCAATGTAGAGTCATGGGAGGTAGTTATGAGATTTAATTCCATGATGTTTCTTTCCAAAACTTGCGAGCATAGAAGGATATGTGGAAAAAATAAAAAGGGTGGTGTCTCTTTTGGACATCAATAAAGGAATCAAAACTTCTCTTAGAACTATGCTCCTAAGATTGTCAAAGATAAAGGGAAAAATTTGATAACTCAAGCTCTTACCAATGTTGTAGTCAAAGAAAAAATTACCCCAATTTATGTGTCCCATGGGCCTCATGGAATAGGTAAAATTTCATGTGCTAAAATATTCACAACAACCATGAATTGTCATTCTTTGGATTAGTCTCACCCTTGTGGACAATGCCATTCATGTTTATCTTAGATTCTTGGAAGGAATTCACATGTGAAGGAAATTGGTGGCATAAGGACACTTGGATATGACTATTTCTAAATTTCCCTCATTAATGTGATTATGCATCCTTAATTATCTCACCATGACGTGTTTATAATTGGTGATTGTGATATTTTGGCCATTTATGAATGTAATGCACTTTATAAAGTCCTTAATGAAGTTCCTTGGAATAAGATGACAATTTCAATTTGATTTGTGACTTTAGTTTGTACCTATGTCAATCTGGGACATAGAAATTATGAAAAGCGTCACAACTATATGCCTATGGGTTGAAAGCAATAGGTTAAGCAATAATGAAATACACCTATGAATAAAAAAATGTTCTAAGTAAAAATATAGTTTACTAACTCTATTATGCTTATGTGACAAGAACTACTACAAGAACAGTAACAATCTACGATAGGAACAACGACAGTTCCTGGTAATTCCAGAATGAAATTTGATAACCTTTAAATTATTCCAATCTATGAATTTCAACATAATATCATTCTTAAATGAATTAAAAAAATTCCCATAGTTCATGATCATATTGCAACTAAGAAACACCATAATATATTCACAATTAATGCAAAAATAACTTAATCCAATCGATAATTAATATGAAAATCACAAGGTAAAATGAAATATGAATGAAACACATATATTACTAAAACAAAAAAAATCACAAAAACCACCTGTGTTCCAAGAAGTGGGCCCTACCTCCTCAGTTTGCCAAGTGATGAAACCACAAATGCTTACATTTACACTGTCTTAATCATGCAAAAGTTTTGATTGATTTTTTCAGAATCTGATACACAGTTGGCTTAACTTATGTTTCATACTAAATTGCATATATATATTGAGTTTGATAAAAAATAAGTCTAACAAAAGATTAAGTAGTTTGTTATGGCTTGCGACCAACAAACTAATATGTTGGATTAACATAAAACCTTGGCTGCTGGCCACAAATCTAAAATAATATACCAAAATATTTCCTTGCTGCATAACAAAAATATCTTTGACAGTCTTCAAATCCACGCTCACTTTTCCATAGAAAGTCCTGTTCATTCATTTCCAACCGATTGGATTAATTTCCTCATAAATGGATAACTTAAGCATATTTTATTATTCTAAAACATACTAAATAAATTTTAATATGTATAAGCTAATAATGGATGAATAAGGAATTAAAGTGGAAATTAATGAGATTGGTTTGGAAAAAGAAAAGGATTTTAGGTATAAAAATTTAAACAAATTTTTAGCTTATCATTTCCCCCCCAGCTTAATACTTTGCATGTCCTCATGTAGACATCATTTACTTACATATCTAAAGGTTTTCTTTTGGGTGATGGTATGGTGGCTAATTTCTGCATAGTTGCCATGCTTTCACTAGACTAGGAAGCCTGCAAATGTTCAATTATTTGTGTGAACCTCAATCCTAGACCTACACAAACATAGAAAATAAACACAATGTTAGATCCATATGCAAGTTAGAACTAAGATTCCCCGTGCAATTCATTTACAATGCTCAAAATACGAAATAGATGAAGAACAAACAAATAAAAGTTGTTAAATCCTATTAAAGCATGCAAACTCTCAATCCCATGGGAGAATTGGTGCCATTTTGATGTGGAAAATGGACCTTTCCCAATCCCTTTGTAAGCTTTGTGATGACTTGATGATGATTAAAGCTCCTTGATGAAATTTTGGCATAACCTAGCTAAGATGGATGAAGAATGGATGAATTTGATATGAAGATGATAACTTTTGCTCCAATTCTCCTCCTCAAATGAGAATAATGATTTTACATTAATTGTGGCTCTCTCAAACAAATATAGGTCTCTATTTATAGATATGAAGGATTGAAGAATGCAAGATATGAAGGATGTGGGACAAAAGATAAGCCAATGATAAAGTGCCACTTGTCATCATGCTAGTGGACAAAGGTTGAGCACATTTTGGAGAATGTGCAAAGAGGGCGGAGATTCAAATTCAAAAGATGGCTTGAAGGATGAGGTGAAAGGTGAAGTTAATATCACTTGGCTCAAGAAAAGGAAATGCAAGAGACTTTAATGCTTTGTTGGATGGACAAGTAATTTTGGGGGGAGATTTCAAATTTGAGGAATATTCCATCCTTTGATTCCTTTTTGAAAGTAATTGAAGATTTAATAAATCAATTAAAATGATTTTCATGAGCAAGTGGCAAAAGCTAGATAGATGATTTGATGGATTAAGACTAACATTAATTAGGATTTGATTAATTTAAAAGGAGATTAGTTGATTTGACCATTTTGACTTAGATTTTAGGATTAATTTAAATCAAAATGAGAAGAATATGATATAGACTTAATTAAATAAAGATTTTTATTTATTTAATTAAAATGAGATGATGTTAGATTAAATCAAATAAAGATTAATTTATTTAATTTAATGGAATGACTTTAGAGATATAATTAAATGAACTGAATTATTTAATTAAAAGAGGGACCATTAATTAAACAAAGTGATTTATTTAATTAATAGAAGATGATGAATTAATTAGATAAAATTGATTTATTTAATTAAGAGATGAAATGTGATGAATTTAATTAAATAAAGATTATTTAATTAAATGATTAGCAAATGGAGATGATTCAAGATGAACTAGTGTTAGTAAATCAGGATCAGGTGTATAGGTTCAATTGGTACATTTTACGTGTCTACATTTTTCCCCTCTTTGAAGCAACGTACTTGCTGCATTAGTTCAAAGAATAAATTGTCTTGATCAAAATTAAAAAATTCTTTGATTTTTTCGGATGCCCCATTGCTGCCCCAGTGAAAGAATTATGTTGGTACAATGCCCCCTCGAGAGATCTAGCAAAAAATTCAATTTGAGGGTTGATCTCGCGACAAAGAGGTTCAAGATTAGTTCAACTCGAATGTTTGATGTAGATAGATTTGATGATGTAGACAATCATCAGCCATGGGTAACCTCATGTCTACTTTGATATATTACACAAACTTGATCTTGATTCTGTACCATGACAGTTACATTATTGATGATATATATATATATATATATATGAGATGATTATGATGTTTATATGCAATGGATGATATGATGATGCATGGATGATATGGATGCACATGATATGATGTGATGATGCTTTTATGATTGTGCAGTGGATGATAAATGTATGGTTTATGAGATGCCTAGAATAACCAATCTATATTATGTAATGATGGAGATGCAATGCATGTGGTATGATTAATACTTTCTATATGATATGATATGCATTATGTAGTATGCTGACGGTTTATGGATGCAAGATAGATGCAATGGTGATGATTTATGATTAATTGTCATGGTACCATGTTAGCGCGAAGGGAAGTAAGAAGAAATAAGACAGTGACAAGAGAATCCAACAAGCCAACTTTAATGATGATGATGATGATGATGATGATTTTCATATCAGGAATTGGGATTTTAAAAGGGCTACTTACCTTATGTTTTATAACACACATAGATACGATGCATCAAGGTATAAAGAACTAGGATGGAATTGTACCTAGTGCGATGGAATTTGACTCGACAAAGAGATAGGAGTATTCTTGTTCACACTTGACCTACAAAAACCTTGCTAGGATGCACCTAACAAAGCAAGTATTCACCAAGTTATATTACAACAACGTCCAATAAGCACAACAGGAAAAAAGATAATAATCGATGCCCCATTCCTTTCTCTCTAAATCACTTTGATTAGACATCATCGAGAGGTCATTGGAATGAGTGCAATAAGATAAATAAAAAAGAACAGATCAAGTACACAAACACACCAATGTTCTTCATACCTTTAGCCAAAGGGATTTGTTTTGATTAGGATAAGAATCCAAAGCGATTTTTCCAAAGATAATGCCCATTGTAGGAAGGATGCATCCTAGGACATGCTAGTGGATGGTGAAAAGTTGATAGGTTATTTTGGAAGGCTATTGATATAATTTTGATTGACATATTTTCTAATGATCAAGAGTTTGATTTTGCATTTAAAAGTTTGTTGTTTCGATTCTAATTTTTTGTTTGAAGTTTTCTTTTGCTGATTGTTGTGGTTGTTTTTGTTTGTATTGCCAAAGGATGAAGGTGACAATAAATTTATTATGGATGGAAATTTATTGTGGGTGAAGTGAAAAAGGATGGATGGATTTTTTCAAATATTTGGATGTTTTTGATTTTTTGAAATGTTTTAAGGCTATTTTTGGATTTTGTGTTTTCAAATGTTTTGGAGTTTTCTGAGATTTTAAGAATGTTTTTTGGATTTTGTGTCTTGGGGGCTAATCAAAGATTAGCCTTGCCTATGTTTAAGGTCAGAGATGACGTTGTTTGGATGCTGTATTTTTTACGTTTTCTGACTTTTATGAGTGTTTTTGGATTTTGATATGATTTTGATGATTTGGATATGGATATGTGTGATGATATCAATGCTTTGTTTGGGGATTTTGTTGAAAACCAAGCTAAGGTTGATTGATTTGATTGATGGATTGATGATGATAACATTGTTGAGGATACACAACAATGTAAGGATAGTGTTAAGCAACACGAGGATTAGGATGGATATCCCAATATGATGAGGGATTGATTGGACTTGATGATGATAACATTGTTGAGGATCTACAACAATGCAAGGATAGTGTTAAGCAACATGAGGAATGGGAAAGATATCTCGAGATGATGATGGATTGATTGGATTTGATTGATTAGGATTTTGAAGCTTGATTTTGGAACAAAATTGTTTGAATGATTTAATGTGACATTTGAAGTACAAATTAGATGCAATTGATATTGATTGTTTGGATTGATGTTTGATGAAAGATAAAACTTGATAAGGAACATCTTCTTGTCAAAATATGCCATGGGCTAGTGATTTGGATTTTTGGCTCACAAATTCTTTGACCAATTTGATTTCATGTTTGCCAATGTTTGGATCACCACATAAGTTGGAAGACATAGATCAAGATTTATTCCCAAAGCAAGATGTAAATATTTTCCCCTAGTGTCTAGCAATGTATGGATGGATGGATATGGTAAGCATGCAAAGGATGCCAAGGATTATCTTGTGATAAGATAAGGTGTTCAAATAAAGGATTCTCATTTGGATAGTGCTTCATGGCTTAGATAATGTAGGGTAGGACAAGATCAATGGAAATGACCCATGTCAAGACGTTTACCATAAGCAAGTGCAAAGTGTACACCAAACTTTGTCAAGATCAAGATAACTTGGAAGATGGATGAAAATGGATTGGATAAATTCTTAATGGATGAATGAATTTATTATGGATGAGATGGATGGAATGCTAGATTTATTGTGGATGGGATAAGATGCTTTCACTTGAATTAGCGCATGTAGATGCTCGATTCTACACATGATGCCTATTTTCTAGGTTTTCATCATGGTACCTGCCCAAAGCACCACCGTAGTGGTTTTCGCTGGAGGATGATTTTTTTATCTTTACTATTTTCATGATTTATTCTAATTTTTTTTTGTATTTTTCTAAAATATTTTAAGCTCATGTTGAACCACCTAGTGGTGTCGATGTAGATGCTTCTGTTATAATGTGCCATCAATATCCTTCTTGAAGAAGCTGCTTTGCCAAGATACGTGCACTTGAATGCAACTTTTGAGATTCTTGATCAAATTTATTGATACTAAAGTTAACTTTGTCTTTGTGCACACAAAATGATAGAGTTCTTTTAGAATCCTTATGATGAAGGGTCATTGCCAATACATGGTCAATGTGAGAATTGGATATCATGCATGGAGGCGTGGATGACATGTGCTTAGGAATAAAAGATGGATTGGTTGATAGTTTGGAACCTTTGACTCTCCAAATTTGGGATGATGAGCAATAATGGGTGGATACGGAAGTGTGTATGGAATTAGGACCAACTACTTGATATACTTTGTACGTCACTTGGGAAGCCTGATTTTTCCTTTGTGGACATCTTTGATGGATACTTTCCCCTTTTTTATTTTGTCCCATAGTTTCTTTGACTGATGGAGTTTGATAGGGATAATCTTTCTTTGTATTCTTCGGTATCCATATGTATTTGATTTGTCCATTACGCTTCTTAGCTTCTTTTTCTTTGATAACATTATTTTTTCTTTGATTCAAATCTTTCTTTTGATGTTGGTCCCAATTCATGGATGGGGTGATGGGTGGATGAAGAATAATGACGTGGTTGTTTGTTGTATTGGCATCGGTTTCATCATAAGGATTCTTTGTGCTCCCTATGTTGATGTTTTCTTGAGATGAAGTTTTCCCCAATGTGGTGGTAGTAGCACCTTTGTTCTTTGATTCTGCTTGTTTTGAGAGTTCCTATTTAGAATGCATTCTCTGATAAATGATCACTATAGATGACGTTATTTCAATTTGTTGCTCTGCTGACTCTGGAATATCTTATTCTGTTTGACCTGTTTCCTTGAGTAGATAATGTTGGATATCTTCATAGATGATGTCCTCAGTTTGAATTTGGGCTATATCTAATCTTGATGTTGACAACTCAGTTTGACTATAGGAATCAATAACTTGCTCTTTTTGTGTAATAATGTTAGGAGTAAAGGAATCCTGTTCTGAATGAAGATCATCTACGTGTCCATCCAAAGAAAGCATCCCATGGGTAGATGGAGTATGTGCTATGGGGATATGATCATCTTGTATATATAGGAGAGTGTCCATTAGATCATTTTAGTGTCTTAGAGATATGAATTCTTGATCTTGAATGATTTCAGAATTGCTTTCGACATGCTTTGGATCAAATTCTTGACATGGGTCAATTTCAAAGGATGGATTGCTTACAAAGGGTTTTTGGATTTCTTCATTAGGCATGGGAAGTGGCTCAGTATCCTCTTGATTTATGAGTGGACTTGGATCAAATTTTGAGTTGAAGATTCCTTCAATATCTACAAACATGTCTTGGAAAAGACCATTGCTAGACTTTGGTGAGAGATGTTGATCATGCTTTGGAATAAATTCTTGAGATATTTCTAACTCATTGGATGATGTAGAGACATTTTCAACATGATCATTGGTTGATGGATCAGAAATAGTTATTATTTTTTGATCAATCAGGTCTTGGATGAGATTTTTGAGTCGAACACAATCTGATGTTGTGTGTCCCTTTATTTTTTGATACTCAAAAAGGTGGTTTTCATTGTACCATGGTGGTTTCACTAAGGGCTCTTGATAATTTTCATAGGTGGGAATTTTGATGAGATTTTCGTTTACCAGTTGCTACATGACTGATTCGATTGGTTTCCCAAGTGGTGTGTATTTTTGCTTGTTTCCTTGTGAGATTTTAAATTGACCTTGTGGTGATTGATTTTGGAGATATTGTGATTACTTTTGGAAAATTTTCTAATTTGGGATGATGCTTTGATTTGGAATGATAGGTTGAATTTGAACATTGTTGTGATTTGGAAACATATTGCCTTGATTTAGGTAACTTTGATTTTGCATGGTGTTACCTTGACTTGGATCAATACATGGAGTCGTTAACATATTGTTTAGTTTTTGAACAATATTTTTATGATTCACAAACATATCTATCCCAAAGTTTACCAAGTGTGGATTTGAAATGTTCATGTTTGGTAAACTTTTGCTTGGTATATTCACATTTGGCATGTATGGATTTGATGGGATAATGTTGTTTTGCTGAAGACTCATGCATTGATTATTTGGTTGATAGATTTGTAGGTTTGGACTTTGATTTAAATCTACCATAGGGAAAGGTGTTCCAAAATTTAGATTGGGCATACTCACATTTGTTGTTCCATTGAGGTTTGTAAGAGATAATGAACCCATGTATGGATTGTATAAATGTGAGTTTTGATAATCAATTGGAATTGTAAGGCTTTGATAGTTTGGTTGATTTAGATCACTCATGATCTATGGAGAAAGTTTATATTCCATGTTTTTCTTGTGTTTTGACCTTGTTGACCTCTAAAGGATTTTAGGACTAATGATGAGATGAAGGATGAAAGGGGTGAATGATATGGGTGTTGAAATTTTAGGAACCTTGGAGGAATACTAGACTTTAGGACTTTTGGATTTTTGATTTTGGATTTGATAATGAACTCATAAACTCCAAGAGGTTAGATGTTGTCTTGAAATAAACTTGTCCACAAGATGATAATTTAACTAAGTGTATGAAGAAGGATTCATCTACACACACCTAGTTAAACAAGATGATTTTGATTTGTTTTAAAGGATTTTCCAAAAGTCTAGTATGAATTATTTTTCCAATGGTTCAAAAGTTTTTTGAGATGGATGAAATGATTGGTTGTTTTGATCCTAAATGAGCCTAAGAGATACTTGTTTACAAGACCAAGGTTTTGAAGAACATGCTTTTCCCTAAGAGTACTTCAAACCAAAAGATCAATGTTTTCTCAAAAGACCATAAGAAAAAGGATAAACAAGCACATGTGTGGGGTTCAATTGATTTCATCTTGATTAATGAATTGCTTTTACCACATCCACTCTCTTGATTAGCTTTTCAAACTAAATGTCTAATGTCCCAATTTCTTTTCATCCCATAAAGTCCATTATGTGGAAGTCAAGGAAATCAAGGTAAAAGTTCCCTATTGTTGACTTTAGTAAGCAAATTGAGATATAAATCCAAATGTTTAGAAACCTCTAAGGACAAAATCCCTAGGGAAAGCAATAACATTCAAATTTGTCAAAGGTATTTGCTCTTCTAAAGGGTTTGAAATTTGATGCTCATGTTGAATGTTTGTTTTCCCAATGTTTACGATCAAGAAAAGTGTTTTTTTGATTCCAAGAGCATACACAACCCTATGGATATTTGAGACAATATTTGTTGAATCCCCACTTGGACAAGTCTAGCTACGCCTACTTTCAAGGGATGGTTAACATCTTGACCACACAGGCTCCCCCTTACAGTGCACTTGCTTCTCGGGTTAGCCAAGCATCAGTACCCATGAATCTCCCATGGAATACTTTCCATCTCTACTAAAAGCTGTGAAATGTGGGGTGGCTTTAGAACGATCGTTCTTGCACCAACAAATAGATTAAGGATTTTGGCCTTTCTAAACAAGAGGTTTTAATAGGGGCATTTCGTTCATGGGAAATGATCCATGCGACAAGAGACCATTTCTACCCTTCTTGTCAGAACAATCCTCGTGATACTTTCCTTTCCTCAAGTACCCACACTTATATACCAGTTGGAAGTCACTTGGCTTTAGCGTGTTCCCAGTTGGGTTGTTCCCTTAGGTGATTAATTTTTACCACAAGGCAAGCCCTGTAAGATAAACAAAAGTGAGAAAACATATCCGTAGTTTGATCAATCTTTATTGAGAAACAAAGAGAGAACACACACAATATGTCCCACAATTCACACTCACAAGATTTGTTCAATTTTTAGAATCCAAATTGAAGTGTGAAGATAATCACTTAGACAACTCAATATCACAAAAATTATTTTGATTCTCAAGATCACCGTGAGGCGTGAGAGAAGCGCATACACTTTTTAGATGATATTACTTTGGGTAAGTAATTACAAAACATAAAAGCACTTGTTCATTTTAAATCCTTCAAAGCAAGAATTTGATTCTTTTTAAAGCACCAAAGGAAGTGTGAGATTTGATTGTTCAATTGTTAACCTTAAACAAAATCTAGTAATTTTTCCTAGAGTTATTTTTAAACCTTTTGATTGTTCTTTTTAAGCCCAAATGAAAATTATTGAGTCCTAAAACTTGAAGATAACAAAGCCTTAAGAATGGGATTATAATTTCTCCCAAAGTGTTTAAAAACACTTGTTACAATCAAGTGATTATGATTTTTCTTTCATTTTCATGCTCCATGATCCTTTAAAACCTGCAATAAAAGCTCCAAATGTTAGATGAAATCAAGAAACAAGAAGATATGAGGGTGAGATAAATGATTAAGCATAAAAACCGTAAAATTTAGACCAAGTTTCATTGTGATTTGACATTAGATGAAAATTTGAAACTTTTAACTCTATCAAAATTGATAAAAACCTACACCATTGGATATATTATGAAATTATACCCCATTTAAAAAAAAAAAGCTTTGAAAAAGACCAAAAAGTGACCAAGATACGACCTTTTTAAGTTTGAGTGCAAAGGCAAGAAATCAAAGGCAACGCCCTTTGAACTCAAGGAAGCGGCACTGTTTGGGTCCAAACAGCGATGTTGGAATAAAAAAAATGTAGTTTGAGGATTTGAGTGGCGCTCTGATGAAACTAGCGACGCTGTTTAGAAAAATAGAGACCGCAAATGCATTGCAATTGGACCCAGCGACGCTGTTTGACCTAAAAAGACAAAAAACATAAAAAACAATAGAATTTGACCAAAAGAACATGTTCATTTCTCAAGATTTTCCCTCCTACCACAAAAATGTGAAACCCAATCCTAGACCTGCACAAACATAGCAAATAAACACAATGTTAGATCCATATGCAAGTTAGAACTAAGAATTCCCATGCAATTCATTTACAATGCTCAAAATAAGAAATAGATGAAGAACAAACAAAGAAAAGCTATTAAATCCTATTAAAGCATGAAAACTCTCATTCCCATGGGAGAATTGGTGCCATTTTGATGTGGAAAATGGCCCTTTCCCAATCCCTTTGTAATCTTTGTGATGACTTGATGATGATTGAAGCTCCTTGATGAAATTTTGGCATAACCTAGCTAAGATGGATGAAGAATGGATGAATTTAATATGAAGATGATAACTTTTGCTCCAATTCTCCTCCTCAAATGAGCATAATGATTTTACATTGATTGTGGCTCCCTCAAAAAAATAGAGGTCTCTATTTATAGATATGAAGGATTGAAGAATGCAAGATATGGAGGATGTGGGACAAAAGATAAGCCAATGATAAAGTGCCACTTGTCATTATACTAGTGGACAAAGGTTGAGTACATTTTGGAGAATGTGCAAAGAGGGTGGAGATTCAAATTCAAAAGATGGATTGAAGGATGAGGTGAAAGGTGAAGTTAATATCACTTGGCTCAAGAAAAAGACATGTAAGAGACTTTAATGCTTTGTTGGATGGACAAGTAATTTTGGGGGGAGATTTCAAATTTGAGGAATATTCCATCCTTTGATGCCTTTTTGAAAGTAATTGAAGATTTAATAAATCAATTAAAATGATTTTCATGAGCAAGTGGCAAAAGCTAGAGGATTTGATGGATTAAGACTACCATTAATCAGGATTTGATTAATTTAAAAGGAGATTAGCTGATTTGACCATTTTGACTTAGATTTTTGGATTAATTTAAATCAAAATGAGAAGAATATGATTTAGACTTAATTAAATAAAGATTTTTATTTATTTAATTAAAATGAGATGATGTTAGATTAAATCAAATAAAGATTAATTTATTTAATTTAGTGGAATGACTTTAGAGATATAATTAAATAAATTGAATTATTTAATTAAAAGAGGGACCATTAATTAAACAAAGTGATTTATTTAATTAATAGGAGATGATGAATTAATCAGATAAAATTGATTTATTTAATTAAGAGATGAAATGTGATGATTTTAATTAAATAAAGATTATTTAATTAAATGATTAGCAAATGGAGATGATTCAAGATGAACTAGTGTTAGTAAATTAGGATCAGGTGTATAGGTTCAATTGGTACATTTTACATGTCTATAATTTGCTTATAATCCTTCATAGATATGCAAAGATCCTGTGTTGCAAGTTCCTCTGCATTTTTAATCAATTAATTTTCATCCCCTGCATTTCCTCTATTTTTTGTTGGTGAACGGTGGAAGTGTCCTGAAGCTTCCTTTGCAGAGCTTGAATTTCACTTTGAGGTTGGCTCACCTAGTCCCATAAAAACAAAATTTCCTCCTTCTGCTTGCTAATTATCTCTATAGGGCTAGGCTATGTTGAAGGTGGTAAATCTATAGGCAACATCTATTATGAAGTTTTAAGGTCCTCTTCACATAAATTCCCAAAACCAGATAAAACATTTAGTTCTAGAGTGGGGTTATCAAATTCCTATAGCTCCTTTATACCTTGAGTTGCTTGTATATCCATTTTATTTTTATCATCTCTATACAATTATTATGGAGGTTCTTTAAATTTTCTTGTAAAAGAGTTTTAGTCTGAGTGGTATTCCTCTCTCCAAATGAAGTAGGGGATTCAATATCATTTGCAACTGCCATTTGTGCTTTCAACCTTTGCTCCTTTTTATTCTGTTTATTTTGTCTTTGTTGTTCCCTACTAATATGATAATTTCCCTTTATAAGGGTAGTAAATGAGACCTCCATATCAAATTCATCTTCTTGCTTTGTTCCCTCATTGTACTAGCTATGGCTATGAGGTTTTGTAGCTTAGAATCAAGTCTTTCCCTCATTCTTCATTTCTTCGGTTATCTTTCATCTAGGATATGGGGAGTCCATACTTCAGGGATTATTTTAGTTCCAATTCTTGTAGTAACATAACTTTCAGTGGTTACATCATCTACTAACACATTCCCTTGAGCTTGTCCTTCTAAGTTAACACATGTTCATTTCTATGACCTTTAAAGGCTTCATTATAATTTAATAGGTTTTCTTGCTTGTTATTCCCAGGGGTTTCTTCTTCTTCTTCTAGTTCATTTTTTGGATCATGATTTCCAAAAGCTTCCTCTTTGTTTGGTATATTTTTAGGCTCATGTTTCCAAAATCTTCCTCTTAATTTGATATGTTTTCAAGCTCATGATTTCCAAAAGCTTCCTCTTCATTTAGTATGGAGTCACTAGAGTGTTTATCTTTTGGGTTTTGAATAAACACATCCAAACTAAAACTAGGCACAACTGATTTAAAACCCTCCATGACTAGTAACTTAATTAACCCATGGTGAGCAAGAGAATTTACACACCCCCTTTTCACCTCTTTACTCATTCATTGCAAAGAGTGAAACAAACATAGTAGGGTATATTGACTAGAGAGTTTTTATGCAAATGAAACAATAATTTGAAATGGTGGGAAAAGACATAAATGTACCTACCTTCACAAGTGATTTACTAGATGATGAATTTGGAAACAATGTCCCATGACTTCGATAAGGAAGCTCATTTCGTGCCTTGACCATGAACCATCTCCACAAATTCACCATGTTGCAATAATTGTTTTTGAAGAGGCTTTAAATTTGTGACCTTGCTAGATCCTATAGGGAAGAACATCTCACCACTTTGGGGAAAACCAATGATGTCGACAATCATTTGAACTCTTACATAAAAATAAATTCCTCTCAAAGATACGTAGTTTTTTGTAAAACCCATAACAAATTCAAGTGCAATTTGGTTGTCAAAACCACATAGCTTCCTACAAAACACATGCCATTGAGCTTGATGAAAGATTTTGTAGGCTTCCTTATTAGCTTGCAATCCAATTGTGTTTGAAGGTTCTCGCCTAGTATGGGTTCCACCTATTTTGTCATGATAGGAAGTTAATTTGTAGGAAAAATGACAATACTATAAACAAAAATGGTGATATATTATAGAAATGAGAGGATCATAAATGGTAAAGAAGGGTGACAAAAATGGCGTATATGGAAAGATTTGGTGTATATGGAAGTAATGGATTTTAATGACTGTATGAATAGATATGATAGGCTGTAATTAGATTTATGTAGGATGTAGGAGTAAATTTGATAGGTTTAACAAGTTTTAGTTCTAGATTTAAATGGAAATGACAAGTCCTCCCCCTAGCTTAGCCATGAATGTTGTCTTGATGTTTCCATTATGATGAGCTTATATCATTAAAAGTAATTAACATGTTTTAAATGAATAAAATAATATAAAAATGCTACCAAGTACACGAAATATAATCCAACTTGACTGGAGATGATGGAATGATCATTGGACACATGGGAATAATTGATATGGAGTTCTTGTCATAGGTGAAAGATAACCCATGAGGATGACAAGTCAATAGTTGTGAAAGGACACCACAATCATAATAGGGAGTTAGAGATGGATGTAAGCACGTCGTACCCAAAAGAAATTTATGAAGGCACATCATGGAAAGAGGAAATTCTATCATAATATGATAAAGTGATTTGAAATATCATAAAGGATAATAGCGAGAAGCAAGACACCATCAAATGAAATGATGGTGAAATCGTCTCACATGTGATATTGTTTATAGAGTTGGAAAAGAAGACCATGTGGCTGAAGCAGGAATGAGTGAACACCAAAGAAAAATTCCACTGTGTCAAGTGTATTGGAGGTTGAAGACGAGAAAAAATATACTAGCACTTGCACCTATTCAAGGGAGACACCAATAGGAAATTAAGGAAAAGCGTACATTTTTAAAATAGACTATGTAACTGTACCTATTGCAATTCCACTTCCTATGAATGATATCTATTGCCAATTATTTTTATCATACATTTTTAAAATAGTATGTGTAAATTAGGCATGGATGACTTCAATATTGGAGTCTTTAGCCTTGGTGCCATAAGATTATAGAATTCAATCCATATTCAAATCATAAAAGTGGAAAAAAGAGAGGAGGTTAGGGAATACCATCTAACATCGATGTTGTACCATTTAGAAAAAAAAATGACTGAGTTTCAATAGGAGAATAAATGGTAGACCCATAAACACAAGAACTTACCAATGAGAACTAGGATCCTGGTCTGATTTAAAAATCTGCATTCCAGGTCTTAAACAAAAGAAAATTAAAATCACTACAGAGAACAGACTCTATGTGGTCTTCTTATGTTAATAATCCTATTTCAAACTAGATCATATGTTTAAATTCATAAAAACCTTTAGTAGAATGGAGCATTTTATTTTCATGGGAGCATATGACTGCATAGATCCAAAAAAAAAAAATTGAATATAAACCTGACATTCCACTTCCTGTGACTGATATCTATTGCCAATTCTTTTTATCATACATTTTTAAAATAGTATGTGTAAATCAGGCATGGATGACTTCAATTTTTGAGTCTTCAACCTTGGTGTAATAAGAGTATAGAAATCAATCCATATTCAAATCATAAAAGTGATAAAAAAGAGAGGAGGTTAGGGAATACCATTTGACATTGATGTTGTACCATTTAGAAAAAAATGATTGAGTGTCAATATGAAAAAAATGGAAGACCCATAAACACAAGAGCTCCCTGATTTAAAAATATGCATTCTAGGTCTTAAACAAAAGAAAATTAAAAACACTGCAGAGAGCAGATTCTGTGTGGTCTGTTTATGCTAATAATTCTATTTCAAACTAAATCATATGTTCAAATTCATAAAAACCTTTAGCAGAATGGAGCATTTTATTTTCATTGGAGCATATGATTGAACAAATCCAATAAAAACAATTGAATATAAACCTGACAAGCAGATACTTTTGTAAAAGTTGATAATAACAGTTAATTTGTACAATTGACAAAATTAGAAATAAATTAACCATTTACAAAGTAATTGGTATAACTTAAACAATTATATTGTCTTATAATGTAGAGACCTACGAGAAAGGAATTGCTTTTTGGTAATGGTATTAGAAGTACAACAAGCCCTAAAAAGGCATTCAATTTTATATAGAGTTGCTTGAAGTCATTTTGACTTCAAACTCCATGATCCATGTTCAAGAAGTAGAAAGTAAGAGAAGAAAAATGACATAGATTATTGGACTATAGAAACAAATTCCGTAACTAAATTTTATACATATTTTATCAAGGAAAACATTTTCTGAAAAATTAGGTTTAGAAATTAGCCTCTGCACAGATATGAGTTGGATACATTGAGTTCTTTGAAAAGAGTGGCCTGGAGTTTTATGGAAATGAATTAAAGCTAAAAGAATCAAAGTACTTATGTAACGTCCAAGATGCTACTGCTATTATTAGGAAAAGTTGATAGAATATCTTTGTAATGCACTATATTTTTTATGAACTTTTATGAATATTTGAAGTGCTATTTTTTGTATTGATAAAAAAAGATTATAATCAATGAGCAACCATTAAAGAGAGGCTGCATAGAGGAGAAAAAATGATCACAATTTGAAATCATTCAAAAGAGGATTTGTGCATAAATTCTTCATTATTGAATTTTGTGTAAAAGTTTTTGTTAAGGCTTTGGTGATTCGTAGTGGAACTTGCAACTACAATATCTGATAAAAATCCACTTGCAAATATTATTTTGATGAATGTTCATACCCTCATCCAAAGCTCCAATTCACACACAGGTAGGAAGGACACTTTCAAAGGTTGAGGAGTTGGGCTTTACTTCTACTGGTTGCATTTGCTAAAAATTCTCTAAGGAATTTTAAAGAGAGACAAAACATAGCAAGCCACTAACAATAATTAAACCCCCAAAATACTCTGAACAAATATATCATGATGTAAAGAAGAAGAAAACCACCAACATTCAATTTTTTAGATGGATAATTACTTCAAAATCAAAGAACAATTTTATTTGTTAATTTTTTCGTCTCCTTCCTCTATTTGACTACAAACCTCTTTAGAAGGTCATTGCATCCTGTAAGCTTATTCGATAAACAAGGATAATTCAATTCAATCTCTATGATAAGTGAAAGAAACACACTTCCAAGGCTAACTTCTCATACCAAACATTACATAAATGCCTCAAATTTGTACATTAATGGGCATCAAGAGCACAAATTCTTGACTTTACAAAAAATTATAGTCAAACGAACAGAAAGAAAATGCAAAAAGGAAAATGAAAAAAAAATAGAAGCAACCCAATATAAATGGTCAAAATGAATAGCTTCTGCAAACAAATAATTGTTTCACAACAATAAATTTTCCCAATAGGCTTTGTTTTGATGATAATAATGCAAATGTCAAGATGGTGAAGGGCCAAAGTTAGCAAAAAAACAACATCAAGATCTAGCACAACCCAAAGAGACAAAACTTAGAATAGAAAAACCTGAAGCAACAATTTTCTCAAATTTTAACTGGGGCTAATAATTATGCTACCACTTAGTATAACTGATGAAGTGCTCAGTTCTAAAGAGAACATGATAATAGTGATGCTTGCATAATGGTAGAGTATACTATTCAATTAAAGCTATAAACTGTCTTGTAAGGTGCATCAACTTCTCATACCACACATTACATAAATGCCTCAAATTTGTACATTAACAGGCATCAAGAGCACAAATTCTTGACTTTACAAAAAAATATAGTCAAATGAATAGAAAGACAATGTGAAAAGGAAAATAAAAAAAATAAATAGAAGCAACCCAATATAAATGGTAAAAATGAACAACTTTTGTAAACAAATAATTGTTTCACAACAAGAAAATTTCCCAGTAGGCTTTGTTTTGAGGATAAAAATGCAAATGTTAAGATTGTGAAGGACCAAAGTTAGGGAAAAAACAACATCAAGATCTAGCATAGCCCAAAGAGACAAAAATTAGAATAGATAAACTTGAAGCAACAATTTTCTCAAATTTTAACTGGGGCTAAACATTGTGCTACCACTTAGTATAACTGATGAAGTGCTCAGTTCTAAAGAGCACATGATAATAGTGATGCTTGCATAATGGAAGATTATACTGTTCAATTAAAGCTATAAACTATCTTGTAAGGCGCACATCTAGCTAAACCACCAAAAACATCTTAAGTGATGTATATCAAAGATAAAGTAAAAAATAATAAATAATTTAAAACTCACAGCTGCATTTTACAGAGATAGAGAACCAATATCGTGCAAGTGTACAACTTGATCCCAAAAAATGTAATTCCAAAAAGGAAATGAATAACAAAACTAAAACCCACAAGGTAGATGGAGAGATAAAAGCTACCGAGTCAATCCAAAAAATTGCAATTCCAAACAAGAAATAATAAAAGACTAAAAGACGGCTAGAGAAATAGCTTAACACCACTGTCAATGAAGATGCAATGCAAAAGATGAAGGTACCTACAAGAAAGAATACAATTCTACAAAATAGAATAAAGGAAGACTAAAATCAAACTAGTGAAAGTACATAATGCTGATATGTAAATGCAGAGAAGCTTTTGCATGCCCTGCACATGGAAAAACTATTGAAGCAAGGTATGTGTTTAATTTTCATAACAACCATACTACTACTGGTTCCAATAAAAACCAAATTACTATGTCCAAAACAAATATGCACTACAATTCTCTTGAAAATGATTGATTGATATTAACTAAGAAGAAAGGGATACAAGTTTAAATCAAATGGTGTTCAATCTTAAAATTAAGATAGAATGTGAACCCAATTTGGGTATAGAGAAGAATCCAGAGCCCTGGGCCAAAGTTTTGTTGATGACATATTAAGATTTCTGAACAGAACAATTTTGGAATATGTCTTCGATTGAGCCCATGTTAAAAGATGTTTCTCCGTTTGATTTTAAAGCAGTTAGGACCACTTCTAAGAAGACATTTGCAATAGACCTCTTTATTCACTCCTTCCTTATGTTTAGTTCACTCTACACTCTATAGAAAACATGCAATAATTCACAGCTAGTCTTTAAGACATTAATAAAGTTAGCTATGATGCTATCCACCCTTATAACATCTACTCTTACAATAAACTATAAGCATCAATAAGAACATATTATTATATCTTCACACTGTTTCAAAATTCATCTTACCTCTTTGATCTCAAGTTTAATTCACTCAAAGCGACCATATTGTAATTTCTACACAATTGGAGAAGCATCAAACACTTAAACACTTAAAACAAAAGAGAAATTGAACTCAAAAAAATCTTTGTACATGTTAAGGCCTTTTGGGGTTTCCAACAACCATATTTCTAGAAAATGTGTGGTAAAAGATTTCTTCCACTACCCATTGTTCATTCAAAGTCAAGTTGCTAGACATTCTAATAAATTTGTATGTTTCCAAATTTAGTTATGCGATAGTTTTTAAAATACACTTCAGAATGAAATTTTTCAGAGATGATAACTTTTGATTTTTCTTCAATCAATTTTCCAAAAATATCTGACTTTAGAACATTGAAAATTGTTAAAATTTCTATCAAATACTTTATTAAAGATTATAATTTTTTATTTTTATTCAATCTATTTTCCACAAATATCAGACTTTTGAACATTCACTCATTAAAGTGAATGAAATTTCCATCAATGTTTTTTTAGATATCATAACCTAATTTTCCTTTAGTCAATTTTCTACAAATATGAGAATTTTGAACTAAATGTAGAGAAGCTTTGATATGCCCTACACATGGAAAAACTATTGAAGCAAGGTATGCGTTTAATTTGCATAACAACCATACTACTACTGGTTCCAATAAAAACCAAATTACTATGTCCAAAACAATTATGTACTACAATTCTCTTGAAAATGATCGATTGATATTAACTAAGAAGAAGGGGATACAAGTTTAAATCAAATGGTGTTCAATCTTAAAATTAAGATAGAATGTGAACCCAATTGGGTATAGAGAAGAATGCAGAGCCCTGGGCCAAAGTTTTGTTTATGACATATTAAGATTCTTGAATAGAACAATTATGGAATGTGTCTTAGATTGAGCCCATGTTAAACATTGCTCCTCCTTTTGATTTTAAAGCAATTAGGACTACTTCTAAGAAGACATTTGCAATAGACCCCTTTATTCACTCCTTCCTTATGTTCAGTTTACTCTACACTCTACAGGCAACATGCAATAATTCACAGCTAGTCTTTAAGACATTAATAAAGTTAGCTGTGATGCTATCCACCCTTATAGCATCTACTCTTACAATAGACCATAAGAATCAATAAGAACATATTAGTAGATCTTCACACTATTTCAGACTTCATCTTACCTCTTTGGTCTCAAGTTTAATTCACTCAAAGCAACCATATTCTAATTTCTACACAATTGGAGAAGCATCAAACACTTAAACACTTAAAACAAAAGAGAAACTGAACTCAAAAAAATATTTGTATATGTTAAGGCCTTCTAGGGTTTCCAAAAACCACAGTTCTAGAAAATGTGTGGTAAAATATTTCTTCGACTACCCATAGTTCATTCAAAGTTAGGCTGCTAGAAATTCTAAGCATAAATCCCTGCACACTATAAACCTTGATATATATGCATATGTGAATATACCCAGATGCAAAAAGTTTGTTTACATGTGTGTATGATATATATATATATATATAAATAAATAAAACCAAATACATAATAATCATTTATACCAGAACAGTTAAACTTGAAAAGAATTTACACTCATCTATTGAACAAATGAGATAACCTCAACTGTAATGCCCAATCGCGCAAACCCCAAAGGGATAACTAAAAACTCAAAAATATTTCTTTTTAAAACATAAAGAATGTACACTACGTTTTCTAATACATATAACATAGTTAATTATATCAAGTTAAACACCTAAGTCCCTTGGGGTACACGAGGTGACATTACACAACCATCCCATAATAAAGTTGATACATGTAATCACCAATTCTACTAATGTAACCCATTCATTCACATATCTTCCTTTTAAACATTCATTAATGATAAACAATGTGGCAAGTATAATCCATATAAAAAACATACATGCATTTACAATAAATTAAACATGGAAATATTATGTACATATTTCCACAGATACAACACAACATTAACAATATATACAATTATAGTACAAGGATAAATTACATAGTGTGAATATACATTACCTTAGTCTGCTAGTACATCGCAATGAATACCTATACAAAATTACATCACAGGTCTTCCCAACACACGTGGGAGTAATACATCAGTACATAAAAAACATCTAGAGTACAAGAAAATATTTGGTAACATATGAACTCTAGATCAAACTGCATCTGCAAATTCTGCACTGAATGGTACAACTGCATCATAGGGGACCCAATGGGGTGTGTAGAACGTTCCACCCGACCACCCCCGTGCTAGGAGTAAATAAGGAAGGATCCCCAACCAAGAACATCCAAATAGAAAACACAAGACTTAACTCCAAATATGACAAGCAAGAGAACACAAAGGAAACATAACACCAAAAGACCACTTCCAGAGGCTAGCAACCATAACAACTCAAGGGAATGCTAGAGGAGAGTGTCCTCGCACAGTCCAACATGGGTTATCTTGACTGCCTTTCTCTAGGTGCTAACCCCCATCTATGGTTATCCTAAAAACCTCTCTAGGCGCTGGCCCCATAGGGTGACTCGTGCGGAACCGTTAATCTCTCGTGGAGATGAGGCAATGATCTTGCCAACCATGGCCTTCTCAGCCCACCTTTAGTCTGTGAAAGCCCTAACAGGTGGACAAGGAATCCATAATTATCTTATTAATGTTTTACTACCCACCCCCTAATTAATTAATTAGGTTATCACTTATTACTCTAACTCCAACGTGGGTTATCCTGACAACACCTTTGTGCACCGACGTCCACGTAGAGCCACTCTGCCTAGAAGCCCAAAACATAACATCAAATTCCAAGGGGTTGTACCAACAATAAAATTGAATCACAAAATGGAAACATCCATGAGGCAAAAATCATCTCACCAATAATCATATGAATAAACACCCATAAAGACGGGTACAACCCAAGTGTAAGCTTAAAATAACAATTATAGTCAAAATAGGAACAAGTATCAAATTAAAAGACCATATAACAAACCACCATTTCCCCATGCCTCTAGAAGTCTTAAACAACAACTTAAGCTCCTATAAAAGGATAAACTAACTTAAGGGTTTACCACATGACCATAACCCAATTAAGCAAAACAACAATTAACTCAATGATAATTCAAGAGTTAAACAATTACACAACTCAAAAGTTTCATTATGAACATGAGTTTTCTATAATGAGCAACAAACACCATTAAAATAAAACATTGCACAATTTCTACCATGCAATAAAAACAACCAATTTACTCAATATGTCAAATTTTGATAAAAAATCATTCAACTTAATGTATTTAAAATGCTTGTTCCCAGTTTAGCCAGTGACATCATAAAACCAAGCATTGTAAATTAGCATCATATGATTTTTCTATAATTTCAACAAGTATATAAATATACATACATATATATCTATATACATGCATATATACATACACATTATTATGCATATATATATATATACAATATATTTTATATATATTCACATATTTAAATCTGCATTTTAAATTAATAACATAACCTATATATATACATAATATATATATATAGTATATATATTAAATTAAATATATAAACAAAATGAATTTAAATTAAGAAAATTAAATTTTAAAGTTTATAAAAAAAAAATGTAGTGGGGAGGAGGCTGCGAACCTCCCCACAGGGGAGGTCGCGGCCCCCACCCAGGGTTGCACCCAGCAGCTCACAGGTTGTTGTGTGCAGCCGTGGGTGGGTTGCATACAACAGCCTCCCACATGGGCCACACAACACAGGTAAGGTGGCGGGGATTTGGTATGGTGTCACCGTACCTCCCCCAATCCCATTTCAATATTATTTTTAATAATTTTTTTTTAAAAAATAGAACTTCTACAGCCCCTGTCACATTAAAACTTGATACAATAATTTTTTTTTAAAAAGAAAAAGATAGTTATAGCCTAAGTTTATATATATATATGTGTGTGTGTGTGTGTGTGTGTGTGTGTGTGTGTGTGTGTGTGTTTCAATAAAAACAACATTCTCTAAGACAAGTCTAATATTTTCACAAATAAAATACAGATCTGGGCATGCATATTTCAACCATAGCATAAATTTATTTTTCTCCAGAAAAGTTGTGATTTCTCCAACCCAAAAAATTTCAACAACAAAATAAATTGGGGAAAAGAAAATAAGAGGGTTTCATTTTCTCTTTTATTTTCAATCAGCAAAATTCAATCAACAAAATTCAAATTCTTTAAAACACATACACCAATACAAACATGGGAAACAAGATTTTTTCATTTTCATACAGAAATAAAAGAAATAACAATAAGAGAGGAACCTAGAGTCCTACGTTTGATGTTGAAGCAACGAGCACGACAAAGAACAAAGAAGCACCCTAATTTTTCCAAAAACCCTTGTTACTTCTCCAGAACCACCAAAAATACCTGTGAAGAAGAATTCTTCTTTTTCCCCCAATAAAATAAAAGAAAAATTCTTTCTTTTTCCAAAAATCCTCAACATGCATTGGTCCTTTTTTTAATCCTTTTTTCTTGATTTTAAAGCTCACATTTATCCCTCTAAAAATTAATTAAAAATTAATTTATTTTAATATTTATCCTCCACATGATAATATCATTTAATTTTATAATTTTAATATTTGAAAAAGATAATCTACAATTCTTAACAACATTATTTATTTAAATTAATTAATTTATCCCTATTAATTAATTAAACAATTTTTAAATTACAACATTTTGAATTACAATATTTTAAATCTAACGGTTAACTTAACCACAATTACCTACAAATAATCATATCAACTAAATATCATTAATTAATCACACATAAAATAAAGATTAATTAAATAACAAACGTTCACAAACTAAAATAAATGACCAACACTAACCCATACTAAAACAAAGACGAGGTCAAGACAATGACACCATAAGACTCACAACGGGGTGACGAACTTGGGACGGGGACACTTCCTTATCAACTCCCTTTTCAACATCATACCCATTGGGTTTATGAGACACGCTCAGACCTGTCAAGCAGGTGGAATTAGTGTCCTGTACCTACGTCCTGCATAGAAACAAATGTCAAGTAGCATAAAAGTCTCCAATGCAGACACACCATGAAAGGTAATTGTGGGGTAGCAGGGCACTTGTGAGTGAGTGATGCTACACCGTCCTTTCACCAATACTCACTAGCAAACACATTAGAATCCATAACAACATTGAACCACAACATCACCACATAAATTATTAAAGAAAACCATAACATAACCAAATAATATGATCACCATGTAATGTATCATCAAACATCATAAGTAATATCAAGTGCAACAAACCAACTAAACTATGAATCCACACACAACCAATTTAGTGAACTAATCACCATCACAAACCAAGTACAAAACTAACACATAAGAGTGTCTAAGAGTATCAGCAACACAAGGGGTATTACATCCTCCTCCCCTAGAACATGGCTTACTCTTGGAATCCATTAAACAAATATGGGTAAGCCTCTCTAATATAGGATGCATCCTCCCATGTCGCCAAAATCTCATCATTTGGATCCCACTGAACCCGCACTTGTTCAATATCTTTGTGAGACCCCATTTCTATGAGGCATACGTTGCCCCTACCTTGTCAACCCTACTACATTGGAAAGTTAGGAGAGCATACATCACTGTGAGTCCCCATTTCTGTGAGGCATATACTGCCCCTACCTTGTCAACCCTACCGCATTGGAAAGCTAGTGGAGCATTGGTAAGCTAGTGACCTCACTAGCTTTCCAATGCGATAGGGTCAACAAGGTAGGGGCAGTGTATGCCTCATAGAAATGGGGTCTCACGGTGATGGGGACATACTTACCTTGTTGACCCTACTGCATTGGTAAGCTAGTGAGATCACTAGCTTTCCAATGTGTTAGGGTCGACAAGGTAGGGGAAATTTATGCCTCATAGAAATGGGGTCTCATGGTGATGTACTCACGGTCTCATGACTAGCTTTCTAATGTGGTAGGATTGACAAGGTAGGGGCAGCGTATGCCTCATGGAAATGGGGACTCATGGTGATATACATCACTGTGAGTCTCCATTTCTATGAGGCATATGTTGCCCCTACCTTTTCAACCCTATTGCATTGGCAAGCTAGTGAGGTCACTAGCTTGCCAAGATCACTAGCTTGTCAATGCTACCACATTTTGCATACATTTATACAAAAATATTATTGTCAAACAATTCAAATGCCTTGTCCATGCTTCTATTTTGAGCCATGATTGCAAGATAGGCTGCACCTTTCCCCATGTTTCTAACTTAGCCTTGAATAAAGAGTCTTGAAATAGTGGAGAGAAGGGTTCGAATCCCTTGTAGGTAGACTAATCAAGGAAACATTTAAAATATATCACAGCATAAGTGATGAGGTAAATTTAGAAATAGAGATGAAAACCAAAATAGATTCAAAGATCTATCAATGTGGGAGGAGTATATTCTAATTTTTTAGAGACATGTATGGAAAATTTGGTAGCATAGACAAGACAATCAACTGCTTGGTATAACTATTTGACAAAATACCTCAATGAGATATGTCCTCATGGACTATAATGATTGCAAGATATGAAAAAAATAGATTTATTGAAAAGGCTTTAGAAAATTTCAAGCATATGCAAATTGTAGTTGTAAAACCAAATTCAACTACATTT
>VDFB02206618.1:0-14833 GCA_007258455.2 Sequoia sempervirens
GAACTTCAAAGTTTTGATGCGAGTGTTCCTATTTTTATAAAAACAACACATATGGACTATGGTTGAACACAAAAAATCTATTTGTTGTTATAAACAACACATGGTTAAATACAACTTATATTGAACAAAAATGGACCAATAGTTGAACACTATAACTTTTTGAAAATCCTTCACATTTAATGGGAAAATACATGTTATTTATTGTGCTCACCTTTTATATTTGTAATAGGACAAACTATTAACATAAAATTATCCAATGCTTGTATTGATGGAACTTCAAATTTTGTTCCTAATGTTTCACTCATGCCCTACTCTTTCATGGTGTTGGAAAATTTCTTAGGGCTGGGGTTTTAGCTTTGTCTTCATCTTAAACCCTTGTGTTTACATAATGCCTTGGTCGGGATCTATTTCACCGTTACCTTTTTTGAAGGGTTTTAAAAACATCTTATGCCCATCGTTTCGTCTAGGCCTGGTCCCTTTGGTCTTAATATTTTATTTCCTCCTCGGGTTTTATTTCCTAAGTCCTGGTTGGCCCTGTGCTGAACGGTTTTAAAAAAACTTATGTCATTGTTTTCCATCCGCCTAGTAATGTCCCCTTTCCCTTTAATGAATGTTTTATTTTTCAGAAGGATGAAATTCGCCCTGTCGTCGATCAAAATTACTTCAAGATCAACGGTTGCCCGCCATCCCGTGATCAGGAATTGTAGGATGGCGATATCACGGGCGGGTGACACATGTCCCATCTATGGATCACATTTGCGTGATTGTTCATCAACTATCCTTTGATCTGAACCATTCCCCTCCATCCCGCGATGGTGCTTTGGTTGATTGCGAAATCACAGGCGGTTGCCACGTGGACTATACAAGGTGGGGCCTGAGGAAATTTTCCATCTGCCTAGTAATGTCCCCTTTCCCTTTAATGAAGGTTTATTTTTCAAAAGGATGAAATTCGTGCTACTGTCGATCAAAATTCCTTCAAGATCAACGGTTGCCTGCCATCCCGTGATCAGGAATTATAGGATGGCGTTATCGCAGGTGGGCAACACGTGTCCCATCTGGGGATCAAATTTGCGTGACTGTTCATCAACTGTCCTTTGATCAAATTTGTAGGATTAAATCACACACATGGTGATGTTTTCCAGGGCAGCATAGTTGGAAGACATTCCTCAATCCAATTGGTCATAATTTTCCTCTAAGAAGAAAGTCGGCAAGACCTTGCAGATGTCTTGTTGACTACCAGTGCATTTTGTTCAGCAGGCGTCTGTGTTGCCTATCGGCAAGACCTTAGGGATGTCATGGCGAGTGGAGTTCACAGGAAAAAACATGTCGGCAGGACATCGGTCATTATCCTGGCGACTGGGAGTTTCCCATCGGCATGAAAGTTTCCTTCGAAGCTAAGGCATCCATGTGTTGTCTTTCTTTTTCTGGAGAAGCACTGTAGCAATATTCTGTTTGCATGTTGTTGTGCCAAGACACACGTCAACACTTACTAACATCATTAAAAGGTAAGTTTATAATTATAAAAATTTAACATTAGAATTATTTAACATTTGAAATATAAAATTTAAATATTGTATTATAATAGTTTATAATTTACTTATATAGTATTTTGGATAATAGAAACAATTTTGATTGATTTAATATTTTCTAAGTTCATTATTGATTTTAAATCTTATAAATATAATTATATATCTTTAATCAATATTATAATTTAAAAATAATAATGAATATTGAACATCTTAGATTTTAGTATAACTTAAATATTAAAAAATTTAATGTATAAGTTTATAAAATATAATATATATTTTTTTAAATAAAGATTTAAAGATTATTATATATTTATATTTAAAGATCCATAGAATTATCTTTTTACCTATGAAATTAATATAATTTCATATATAATTTTATCTTATCTTATCTTTTTAACAATTTTTTGGTATCCTACTTAATTTATTTTCTATAAGTATCATGTTGTATACTCTTTATATGGGAGGTAGTGTTTTTTCATGGAGCTTAATAAGTTTTAATAATTTTTAGTCATGTTAAAGATTTTTATTTTTTTATAAAGATAGGTATATTTAGACTTTTGATGGCTTATGTACAATTATGCATATTCTTTTATTTATTATATTTTTTGCAATATCATGTTAATATTGATTAATCACATTATTTGTTTGTCATTTTTATTTGTTTTGTTGAAAAATATTTTATCTTTACTTTACATCTATGATAATTTCAAAATTATCAAATTTAAAAATTATAAATAAAAACTTATTTTTATTAATCTCTTGAAGTACGTAGGTCCTAATCTTTTGTAGATTAATAACTATCTAAATGGCTATTTCTTTCCTTTATTTCTATAAATGTATCTCATGTCTCTATTGAAATTTATGAGATGTGTATGTAATTCTTAGCACAACACTCTTAGAGATTAAGATTTATTTTCACATTTATCTATTTTCTTATTGTTCCTATTAGTGGCTAATTAAATCTTCATTGAAAACCTACAAAGAGCTTGGGTCCTTCAATCTCAAAGCTTGTTTAATTTCTTGATGAGAATCATTCACATTGATTCCCAATATTGTGCTCCTTGCATAATACATTTATAAAATGCACTTGGTAATTTAGTATGTGGTTGAAATATTATAGTAACAAAAAATGGTTCTTTTCATTTTTGGCACATGATTGGCCATTTTTACTATGTTAAATTTTTATTTTCACTTTTATTTTCATGGTTTTGATGTTGTCAAATTTTCATACATTTCTTAGTCTTTTAAAAAAAATAAATGAAGGTTCTATTAGTGTCCCCAATCTTGCTAAATATCATGTATAGAGAAAGTACAATATATAAACTACCAATTATAAAGTATAACAACAAAATGAATTGAAAAACTACTACATAGAAAACAGGTTTATAATAATTCAAAATAGAGATACCATTCTCCTACAAATACTATGTATAGAAACCCTATGTAGCCACACTTTCACCCTCAAAATCAATAGAATAAATTCTCATACATTGTTTCTATAATGAATTTAGAGAATAAATTATAAGATTTAAAATTAAATAAATTTAGAAAATATTAAATCAATCAAAATTGTTTCTATTATCCAAGAAATACTATATAAGTAAATCTTAAGCCCAATCTTAAGCCTATGACCAACCCTAAGTGAACACTTATCCTAGTTCAAACAGCAAGTTTAGCCCAAACCATAACCTTAACCCCTAACCTAATTGAACCTAGCCTAATTGAAGCTCTAGCCTGGGATTGAAATATAACCTTAATTGAAGCTCTAGGCATGAATTGAACCCCAACCCTAACCTATTTGTTCTAACCTAGTATCTCACAAATCTGGGATCAAGACCTTGCCAACTACGGTAAACCTTATTGGATAGTGATAAAAGCTACCTTATCTTTCATTAAGGTAGAAATTTTTTGTTATACAACATGCGAGTTTGAAAAGTGGAGATAGGCATTGTAAAAGAAGGTAAACACTAGTAGAAATGGTCGGTGGTATTGTGGAAGATGTGATAAAAGAATTTCCACGAATGTGATTATAAATATATACTTCAATGCAAAGTGGAAGACCATACTTCATTCACTTGGATTACAACTTTTGAGAGAAGAAGTGGTAGAAAAATTATGGGTGTAACAACAAAAAAGAATTGAACATTTTGAAGCATGAAAAACAAGATGATATTAAGTTTTCACACATTATACAAAAGGTCCTTTTCAACAGATATATCTAAGTTAGTTAATGCCATTTTTTCATGATATACTTCTTTGATGCTGTCAATACTAAATCTAATGATTGATGAACATTTTTGCTTTTAAATTTATTGTTCTTGGTTGATTGTTGTTATAGACAAGTTGGTATGATTTCAAATTTCAATGTATACCCTTATATATGGGAGTTGAGATAAAAAATGACACAAACAATAATGAAATCAAATTGATTGCTTTCCAAATTCATATTCATGAAAATGTAAGCATTTTTTCAAGTCAATAGGCATCTTGATAAAGATAGCTTTCGGCGATGTTTTACATAAAATTATAAAATTAATATAGGTATGCTAGTTAATTAGAATTATTAACTATATTTTATTTGTATATATTGAATTGTTAAAAAGATGTAAAATGTAATACTAAATATATAGGAAAATGGTTAAAAAATTACATATTTTTCAAAATAAAATATTAATATCTTTCTCTACTTATCTCTCTCTCTCTCTCCCCTCTCTCTATATACTCATATATCTCTATTTTGCCATATATATATATATATATCTCTATATATATATATCCCCCTCCTATCTCCTATCTCTCTATATATTTATTTCTCCCTCATCTCTCTCATCTCCTCTATTTTTTATCCTTTGCCTCTCATTCTATATTCATCCTCTACCTCTATCTATAGGGAGATACAAGGTGATGGGTTCTTTAAAAGATCACCAATATCAACACTATACCCAACTATTTTGAGCATTTAAGTACATATTGTCATGCTAGATTAGGGCATGTGTCCAAAGCCATATTTATTGATAAAATAGGTCCAAAATTTTAAATTTGATGTGAATTTAGTTATAGTTTTGTAGAAAATTTCAAGTGCCACATAGAGCAAAGATATTCCAGTTTTTTATATCATCATGTCATCAAATTTGGCACTTCATCAACATTTGTATCTTCATCAACATTAACAAAAGCAAAGGTATGTACTTGAGTCCCTTGCATTTAAATTTTTCTATATATATAAATATTTTAATATTTTCCCTCGAATCCATAATATATATATTAGTGTGTATTTATTTATTGCAATAAAAAATTAACCTAACACATTAAGAATTCTAAGGATTTGTGCTTGGAAAAAATGCATAACAAATTTTTTTGTTGGATGTCGTGTTGTATAGTTTAGAAAAGATCAAATTATGAATAGGATTTTAAGGCCATATATTATGGTAACTTACAATGCAAAAGAAGGAAGGAAATCTATTATCAATTTTAATTTGCAATTTAATACCATATGAAAAATCACATGTAGTATTATCTAAAACTAATTCTTGACATATTAATTTTATAAAATACACTTACCATACAATAAAATTCTCCCAAGAAAGAAACCCTAAGTGAACATTAATTGAACCCTAATTGTAGATTCATAACTCTAATCATAACCCTAATTGAACCCTAATTGTAGATTCATAACTCTAATCATAACCCTAAGGGAACACTTATTGAACAATAGTCCTAATTGTACCATAACCCTAACTTTGAACTATAGTTGAACTCTAATCCTAACCCTAACACTAATTCTTGTCCTAATTGAACCTTAACCCCAACCCTAATCTTAACCTTGACCCTATTTGAACTCTTATTGAATTCATAACCTTAATTAAACCCCAACCTCATCCTCAATCCTAACCCAAATTGAACATTAATTGAACCCTAAACCTAACCCTAAGTGAACACTCATCCTAATTGAACTCTTAACTTTTTAGTTGAAAATATTAAAGTGCCTTAGATTTTCCCATTCATCGTCATTTATCATTCAATTCCTAATAGAACTCCAAAAATTTATACTTCTATAATGTTTTAATACACACCTAATATTAAGGGTTTAGAGTTTAAGGGTTAAGGGTTTAGGGTTAAGGGAAGAAAGATAGAGGGAGTGAGTGAGTGACCCATTTACATATTATTCTTTTATTCTTCGTCAGTTAAATATTTAGTTACCCATTTACTGTTAGCAGAAATGACCCAAGAATTTAATAGAATAGACTACTCATATAATACCTTGCATTATGGAGCTCAATTCTCTGATATATTACTAATTATCAAATCCTTTGTAAATAATTGTAAACTTATGACTCCATTTAACCATTTAATTGATTTTCTTGAATCAAAGCAAAAACATAGACACACAATTGAACAAATTCTCAAAAGAAGAATGACAACTTCATTAACATTTTATTCAAAATTCACTCAAATCCACATAAGGAGAGAAAATATATTAGAATAATATGTTTATTCATTCTTATCAGTCATATTTGTATACAATTTAAGATAATTTGCATATATTCATCCAAAACTCAAAACAGGCTATCTATTCTATTCCGTCCGCTTGGAGTTTTAACAGCCAATGGCACCACATATATCACTTCCTCATCAGAGGACATATATCTTTCTACCAATATATTCAACTCAAAACCTAGCTAGAGCTTTCATTAGTTCCCTCCCTACAAATGAGCCTTGAATTCCCTTTGATATGACAAGAGAGCAATAGGCTTCGGGCTCAAATGTAATTTCACCACAAATTTTCATTTGAACAAAATCTCCACTGCATTTGACTTTCATTACAAAACTTCCCACAAGTTGAATCTACAAAACATATATAGTGCATGAACTGGGGTAGCATAAAAGAATAGGGAACACAAATTGTCATAAAAATTCCCTTGTCGCTATCCACGCAAAAAAACCAGGCAACCAAATTGCCACGAAGGCACCGCAACAACTTCTTATTTACCCGCCACCCTAACCTTACCAACACTCAGACCCTGGTATACACACCCGCTTCTAGTTGTTGCCTAATATGGTAGACCCTCAACCTCCTCTTCTTTCTTGTCCTTGCCCAATATGGTTCTAGTCTGTCCGCTTGGGGTTTTAACAGTTGATGTACCCACATATATCATTTATTCATGAGAGGGCAGACCGTGATTGAAGCGACTTAAATACCGATAGTAGTCCGAGTCGGTCTCAGTTACATCATCAGAAGTGTTGCTCGCAAGGTCAATGGGCGAGTGTTGGCCACATCCAGAGCACACCGACTGCTTGCCTTTGTCATCTACTAGTTGAGCAGCAATTTCCTGGAATTGCAACCTTCTACTGCAACCAAAGTAGTAGAAGGTTGCAATTCCAGGATGTTGCTGCTCAACCAAAGCACCTTCTTGAATAGTAGGACTGAGCTTTTGTGAGCTCAAACGAATAGACCTCCTTACTGACTTACTCATTTTCTCTTCTTAGACAAGCACTCAAACTTGATTAGACTCAACCCACAAAGCACTCTAACTGCTACAAGAATGACACTATTACCAGTTAATTCCTCTTGTATTTATTGTGCGAGGTAATGGCAACCTTCATCAATGCTTAGTAAATATACATGTGCAAAACATGGCAATTTGGCGGCGTATGTACTATCACCGTTTAACTAGAGTTGGATGAGAATCCAAAAATCACCCTTCATGATTGCCAACAACATCTTCACACAGATTGAGATTGATGTGACTACACAAGCAAGGAATAATTCATTAATGCTTCACCAACCTTCATCTTCCTCCTGCGAGCTAGCAGGGAACATCAGAGATTTACATTAGCTTTTGATCTTGGTTGTCGATCTAAAGCCATGGGTTATGAGCTCAATAGTGGAGATTGGGCCCCACATTCCATACAGGACATACATCTGCCTTTTGCTGACCTTGCGCCAAATAATAGGGTGACACCTTAGGTTTGTGAGTTGGTGGGGTACGATCGAGATCTTCTCCCATATCTTCGAATCTGAAAAACCTACACATTGCACGGTTAGTATTTAATGAAAGGCTTTGGCTAAGCCGTCAGAGACATGACCACTGGAGTTAATGGCTTAGGCTTACATCACTAGATTAAAATTAAAACCCAACTTTGATTTTAATACTGTATTTCCTCTGCAGGGTTTTATTTCCTAAGTCTCGGTTGGCCCCGTTAAATTCTTATCCCAACCCTAACAAAGAACAAATTATTAAGCTAAGGATTGTATTTGTTGTTATAACTTTATATCTAGAGAATTCTTAATTACCAATTCTTATTTGTGCATTTTTATATGAATCAAATTGAATGCCTTTCCATATCATTATGAAAATTTTTATTATTGCAACCCTAACTCTAACACTAATTAAACCTTGACCCTAACCTGATTGAACTCGTACTATAACCCTAACTCTAACACTAATTGAACTGTAATCGTAACCCTAGGTATTGTTGAAACCTAACCCTAATTGTATCAAAACCCTAGAGAACTCTAATTGAACCCTAACCCTAAAATAGACAATAACCCTTACCTTAATTTAACCCTAACTCCAATCCTAGCCCTAATTTAAGACTAACATTAACCCTGACTTTAATTAAACCCTTATTGAATTATAACCCTAATTGATCCCTAACCCAAATTAAATACTAATTGAACCTTAACCCTAAGTGAATAGAAACCTTAATTAAACTCCAACCATAATCCTATTTTAATTTTGACCCTAATCATAACCATAATTCAACCCTAACCTTAATTGAACCCTAACCCTAAACATGAGTTCAATTAAGTTTAAGGTTCAAATAGGGTTAGACTTTAATTAAAATTAGGTATAGGATTCTATTAGGATTAGGGTTAAGTTGGGGAGTAAGGTAAGGTTCTAGGTAGAGCTTGGGGTTAGTGTTGAGGAGTTCAATTGGGCAAGGGGTTAGTATTGGGTTAGGGTTATGGTTCAGTGGGGTTTCGATATGTTAGTTTTAGAATCATAGTTATGTTTAGGGTTGGATATAAAATTAGAGTTAGGTTTGAAGTTAATTGGTGTTAGTTTTAGGGTTGGGGTTATGGTTAGACTTATAATTAATGTTAGTATTGGGATTAGATTCTATCACTTTAATAAAAATAATCTTCTATAAATTCATTCAATTTTTTTTTGAAATTATATAATTTAAAATATTTTCAAATTTACCTATGTTGATATATGAGAGATATAGCAATTCTAAACTCTATACAATTTATAGTTAACTTGACATTGTGTATAAAAAGGTTTTAGTTATGAATGTTATAATATAAAAAATAAATGTGTTTTCAATGTTTATTTGTCAGTTTAAAAGATGTACCAATAATGTTGCAATCACTAATGATTAATTTTTTCTTGATGGTTAAAATAGATTGGTAAGTAAATTTATCTATAATAAGTAAATTTATCATTGATTTTTTGTGATAAGTAAATCAATATTTCTTAGTATCATAATTATTATTTAATTTTCTTAATTATATTAAATTATATTATATTAAATTGTTAAAAAGTTTAAGTTGCTTATAAATAATTTTGTGTTTTTTTATAATTAAGTTGATATTGTGTATAAAAGATTTAAGTTATGAATGTTATAATATAAAAAGATAAATTTGTTTTCAATGTTTATTTTTTAGTTTGATGTGAGAATAATGTTGCATAGTAATGATTAAATTTTTCTTGATTGGTTAAGTGATATTTGAGAAATTATTCTATGTTAATTTAATGTTATGAATGCTATATAATATAAAGAAAAATATTTCTAATATATTTTTAATGCATCTTTATATTTTATAAACAAACATCTAAAATAAAAATGTAATTGCAAAAAAAATACAACTTAATGAGTGAACATACATTTAAAGTTAAAAGTGAAATTATAAAACAAATTGTAAATTTATTTTATTTTTCTTCTATAAATATAATTTTTTTATTTGTCGTCCGCCTAGTAATGCCCACTTCTCCTTTTAATGAATGTTTTATTTTGCAAGGGTTGATTTAGTGTTGCCATTGATCTATTTCCTGTAGATATAAATGGTGCTCGCCATCCCGTGATCGGGAATTGAAGGATTGTGAAATCATGGGAGGGCGCCACGTGTCCTATCCGGGGGATCAAATTTGAGCTATTGCTGACCAACTACCATTTGATCTGAGCTGTTCCTCGCCATCCCGCGATGGTGCTTGGGTTGATTGCAAAATCATGGGCGGGCGCCACGTGTCTCATCCGATGAAGCCTAAAGAGTAAAGGAAACACTGGTCGGCTTTAAATGTATTAAGGGGCGGATTACTAAAGTGTTCTCTAGACGCACATGTTCTAAATTGATAGATATGTTATAATCTAGATGGAAAAGTTGTTCAAAGGTTAATGACATGGCTGGCGACTGTGTTAAAGGAACGAGATCAACGACGCCCGCTATCCCGCTATTAGGGATTATAGGGATCACGATATCATGGGCGGGTGCCATGTACCCTTCCTAAAGGATGAAATCTATGTGACCATTGATGAGCTATCTCTTCAAGATTGACAGTGCCTGCCATCTCGCGATTATGAATTTTGGGATCACAATGTCGTGGGTGCCTGCCACGTGTCTCATCCAATGAAGCCTAAGGAGTGAAAAAAGCGTTCACCGGTTTTAAATGTATTATGGGGAAAATTACTAATGCGCTTGTAAGATGCACGTGTTTTATTTCAATGCAGATGTTATGATTTTAAGGGAAAAGCTGCTCGACAGTTAAAGGAAAGGACGACAACCATTTTTGAAGGAGTAAGATTTATGGTAAAAAGATTGACGGTGCTCGCCATCCCACGATGATAAATCAAAGGATTGCGATATCGCGGGCAACCACCACGTGACATTCCTTCGTGGTGTATGACATAGTGGGCCCCTTTATTTCTATTTTGGTGATTATGTCAGCTTGTTTTGAAGATGGCCATCGATGATTTGATCAAACTGAAGGATCAATGACTCAAATTTAAATATATATCAAATTATGGTTGGAACCCTTCGTGCAACCCGTGAGTGGGATTTAATGGCGGATGAGACATCTGCTGGAAAGATTTGATTGACATAAAATCAATTTACTCATCTCATTTGTATAAAAAAGCATCCAAGTATTTCTTGAAAATAGTTTCAGAGCCAAAAGTGAAATTGGAGTTTGTGCGAAAAAAATTGTGAGTTAATTTTCTTTGTTTCCCAGTCATTCTGCACCTAAATTTGGGAAAGGGGGGGTCTACTATGCTTGTCACTGAGTTCATTAAAATATTTTGTTAGGGCTATTGTTTAATCATAAATTGTGAGGAATTGTGATATTTTTACTCTGTAATTTCCTATCTCTGCTTAGTCATAGCCACTTGAAGTGTAACATTGTAGTGAGGCCCTAGTTTGTCTAAAATGGTGCCAACCAAGTAGCACTCTGGCCACATTGAGTATTTGAAAAGAAACTTGAATGATGATTTCCTAGATCAATTTCCACTATCAACAAATGAGAGAAGGAAAGGTTTGGTGTTGATGCGAGGGAAAATCCTAGGGGAGGGGTTGGTGTGTAATAATTCCAACATTGCTGATGCTAGGGTTCCACTCACAAGCTTAGAAATGTTCAGATTATGGTATGGACAGAGGAATTTTCCTCATACTTTTTCAAATGGATGGATGTACAACATGAGAAAGCTGGTTGTTCCAAATGTGTTCCCTGATGTGGACTTACTTAGAGCAGTGGCCAAAAGATATGATCCTATCACATGGGTAATCAGAGATAATGATGGAGGGGTTCTATTAGAAATTGATAGAGATTTTATCCAATGGACTTTTGATTTGAGTGAGCCAAGTGATGACTTGGTTCCTATTAATCTTGAAGAAATGAAGCAGGAGTATACAAAATTGAAATCTCTTTTTAGGGTTAAGCTGCTTCCACCTCATCTGGTTAAGGTAGGGGGTTCACAATTTCACATCAGCCCTAGTGACCAGGAACCCTTCAGATTGAATTGTTTTGGAGAGCCTTTCCTAGCTACTTTCTATTCACTATGTCAGATTTTGGGTTTTAGCCCTGGTGCAGTAATGCCGATTGCATACATGTTCATGGGGGTGCAAATACAACACCCTAACTTCTCTGTAACAAATGACTTTGCTTCTTTTTTAGTAGAGAGGATAGATGAAGGACTGTCGAAGCTGTAGAATGGTGATATTGGTACTCAATTCTTTTGTTATTCCATGTTGATGCATATGTTCTTGTTTAGGAATGCTAATTTCTTTGCTGAGAAGATGAACTTAAGACAATCAGTTATTGGAGAAATATTGTCAGTACAAATATGGGCTGTAGATTTGTCCTGTAATAAGGAAAGCACCAGTTATGTGCAATTTGATAATTGTTTTGTTGCAAAATTGAGGGCTAGATTGATGGTAAATGTACCTAGGATCTCTTAGGAAGTGCATGATTTCCTTAGGCTGAAGGAGAGGAAACCAAAATTGACAATTTTACATAACTGGGGTGACATTATCCCATATCTAGTTAGCACTGTCCTGAGAATATATGGATTTCAAGGAACCCCTCACATACTGCCATACAATGTGCCACCAAGACTAGGGTTTCCATAAGTTATGTGGTAGATGGGGTGTATTCATGAAGATAACCTAACTGGAAAGGGGAAGGGAACATTATTCCTTGATTATATAGTAGTGTCTGACTTTACATTTTCAAAGGGAGGCTGGACACATTTTGACAAATTCTTTGTTGATTACCATTTGAGATTTGGTCCAAGGCGACAACATGATCCTGAAGGTTTCTTTGCTTTTTTCAGACAAAGAATAAAAGGTGGAAAATTTGCACGTGCTCAATTTCCTTGAGGACCTGATTAGGAATGAATTTGATTTAAATAGACAAGAATTGAACAAGTAAAAGTGGATAGCTTTTAGTAAGCTACTGGATATTGTGCATGAAATGGATCCGATGTATGATCCATTGATGGAATTCACTCCATACCACAAGAGAATTGATTTTTTAATGAAGAATTTCAAGGAGATAATGGACACCTTGACAACCAAAAAGATAAATTTAAGGCTAAGTATGGATATGCAAGGACAATGTGATATGCCAATTGAAACAAGGTCAGTATGTCAGCCTACAGAAAGGTGGCCCATCTATAGGAGGAAAAGGGATACTAGAAGTGATGAGGAAGAAGTAGACAGAAAAGGGAAGAAAATAATGAAGGCACCTTCACGACCAGGTCCAAAATTCAAAGTACATGGGGTTGTCAAAATCATTGAATTAAAATCTTCACCAGAGTGCAGTCCCCCATCACCACCACCTTAGCCAAGCCCTAAGAGGAAAAGAACTGATCACCTACCCGAGAATCTCACAGATGAAATTATTGTTACTGATCAAGACATGTAGGTTGGTATGCCATCCCCTCCTAGGTTAGCTGAATTGGTTCTATCCGATTTGGATATGAAGGGTAAGAGTGTGCAGGATGCAAGAATGGAGGCTTGCAAGGAGTTCTTAGATGCCAATGCATTTGTAAAGACTCCTGCATTCTTGCAATTGGCATGGAGGATGAAATTTGAGGAATATAAAAATAAATGCAAGGAGAGAAGAGAACTAAGGCCTGACAAGTCAGATTAGGAGAATGATGAAGAAGTGAAAGCTGAACTAATGGAAGAGTTCAAAAACATCACTCTTGAAGAAGGAATACAACTAGTGAATTAGGCTGGTGTTTTGATTTTTCCTGAATGGGACATCGCAGATGCACTGGCTTTCAATGCCATTATGAAGTCCAAGAATCCTTTTCAGGATTTTGAAGAAGTTAAGGAAGCATTACAAAACTTTGCCTTCAGTGAAGAATATGAGACCTTGGCAATTTGAGCATTGGATCCACAAGGAAGAAAGCCAGACATTGCTAATATTAATCCAAATTTCAAAGGAGGATTAATAATAAAGAGGGCTTTAGAGACTACAACAACCGAAGCCACTAGTTTAACTATGAATGTGGCCAAGTTGTCCCAAAAGACTGTTGAAAGGGAGGAGGCTGAAAGAAAGAGCCTAATGGAGAAGTATAACATTTTAATTGAAGAATATAGTAAAATGCAACAAAAGAATGTTGAGCTACAAACTGAAGTAGAAAGGTTCAAGTATAGACATATTGGGGCAACATCTAATGCTCCAGGAACCAACACATTACCTCTGACAGCAGGGTCAATGCCTCCTGCTTCTCCAAATGTTTCTACACTAGGGTCTCCCATTCAAAATCCTACTCTTACCCCTCCTCTAAAACAAGTTGATGAAGAAACATAGTGCTCTATTGATCCAACAAAGAGGCAGCTCATGCAAAAAATTGATCAATTACAAACATCACTAAGGGTAAAAGAGGAGGGTTTTCTTTTAAAAAAGAAAAGAAATTGTTACTCTTGTTTTGGAACATTTAAATGAAAAGGTGGATAATAAACTACCCTCTATACATTCTTTGTATTCTTTGCTATTTGAAGCAATAAATAATATTGATAGAGATCAGGGGATAGTGATTCCAATAATTCAAAATTGGATCCCTAGGGAAAATAATCTAGATGTTATGAATAAAGCCTCAAGGTTTGATGTAAATAATAGGCCCCAATCATTGAAGCCTACTTATATATTAGTTAAATCATTGCAAGGTTTTCAGACCTTACCAGATGATCTATGTAGGAAGATTAGGGAATTGGTAAAGAACTTCAATGATTAGGGTAACACACTGTTACCTGATATAACTGATGAGCAGGGGGAATCAAAACACTCCAACAATGGCAGGATCAAACAAGTGAAGTCATCAATAATCAAATTAAAATAATTTGTGATGACTCAGATGATGATTTGTTGGTAAATTGTATGGATAAGATTATTGGTACTAGCTCATTTTTGGAATCTTTTGAAAGAGATGCTAATCAGGTAGCGGTAAAGTATTTTCCTTATAGTACAAAGTAAAAGAGGTGATTAATTTTGACTGGCCAACTGATGAAGAATACCAGAGGTGGGTGGCTAAGTATTTGAATGATGATGAGTAAAAAGAGTGAGCTACCGACAGGTGGCAAATTAGATGTTGTGGTTACATCGTTTCCAGTTTTGTATGGATGACTTTCTTAGCATGGGTTTCGTGTGGTTTTTTGTTATTGCATCAACCTTCCTCCACCAACATGATGAACGAGAATATGCTCCAAGATGATTGTTGTTGTAACAATTTTTGAACAAGAATATTTTTCAAGGTGGTAGCTGTTGTAACAAATTTTGGAATATCACCAGGTGCTC
>VDFB02206619.1:0-22324 GCA_007258455.2 Sequoia sempervirens
AAAACCAACAATGTAAGAGACCAGGTGTCTCTCAACCCAAATCCTTTGACTGTGAATGCGTTTTTTTGTTTTGTTTGTAGTTTTTGATGTTTTTGAAGGTTTTTGCAGTATATTGAAAGAATGCGATTTTGGAAATAAATACAATTAAATTCATAAAAAATCCATTAATGATAAATGATGCAACAAATAGCTTCCCAGATGATGGCGCGTATATTTATTAATCTTCTGGACTCATACAATGAAGAAAGTCAAACATATAAGAAAAAGGCAAGCACAAATATGATATTAAAGAACCTAGTTTTTTGTTTGCAGCCGCCTGTAGGAAGCATTAAAATGTATGGCCAATCCAGATGCAGGCTTCTCCCATCACCAGAAGGTTGCAGACACCCCCAAAGACCTAGGTGTCCCCTGTGGTGAAGACAAAGCATAAAAAAGCAAGGCGCTTTGTCAAGTGAAGAAGTACGGCCTTTGCTGCAGCAAATGTACGGCCCAACCAGCATTCAATAAATCCATACAACCTTGAAGAATGTGCTAGATCACTGAATAAAGAATAGGTAAGTCACCTTATTGCTCAGATGAATAATCTCTGCTAAAACCCTTTCTGAAACTATCTCAGTAAGCACAAATGCAACCTCTGAATGAAGTCACCTTGTTGACAATCTTCAACTGGTATTGCACAGTCTCAATATGCCTGATTTTGAAGAGGGAACATTCTTCAAAACCTGATGATCTGCAGAAACCCTTGTTTCTCAAACCCCGATGCTCTCAGAGGGAAATAAAGACAAATTAGAATAATCAACATCAATGAGTTCGATTTTCCTTGAAGAAATATATAACTTCTCTCAAAAAGTCGACCCTTCTCAAAAATCAGCTCATTTGCATTTAATAATATAATAATTCGCCCTTTTGAAATACTTAGGCTAATCATTAATAAATGGCGTCCTTTTTATTAATGAGTATTAAACTCATTAAATATTAAAATTTTCCCTTCATTATAAAGTATTAAAATGCTTTATAATTCGCCATTTTAATAATAACTTTAATATTTCATTAAAATGACTTTATATTATAAAGTCAAATTAATAATCCCTTTAATTATTATTAAATGCTCTAATAATCCCTGTTTGCTCATCAAATCATTAAACCGGGTTGAAACTAAGCTAACCAATTGAATCAGGTGCCCTGCCAAAAATAGCAACTCCTGCCTACCTAACTTACTATAAATAGTAAGTACCTCTAAATCACTTTGTAAGTGTCCGCAAAGGCCCAAACCTAAATCAACTGCTGGAGTGATGTTCCCCAACGCTGGATAACTGCCTCAAGTGATCCTCTAAACACTTCTGCCAGCCTACGAGGATCTAAATGATAGGCTAACCTCATAAATAACTGTACTGCCTAGGAAGGGGACATTACAATCCGCCCTCCCTGAAATTGCTTGTCCTCAAGCAATCTCAACTCTGGATGCTGTAAAATCTCCTCTGACTCCCATGTAGCATCCTCAACCGGCAAGTCTCTCCACTTAATCAAATACTCTCTGATGACCCGCCTCCGAAGATGTCTCTCTCTAACATCAAGGATGGCCTCAGGCACCAATATCAACTTCCCCTCGTCATCAAGGGGTGGCAATACTAGAGAGGGAATCACATGTTGACCCAACGCCTTCTTCAGGCGTGAAACGTGAAACACGTTGTGAACCCTGCTATCCGCCGGTAAGTCCAACTCATAAGCAACCTCGCCCACCCGTTTGATAACTCGGAATGGACCATAGTAACGAGGTTTCAACTTCTCTGCACCACTCTTCCGCAGAGTGGACTGACGGTATGGCTGTAACATGAGATACACCATGTCACCCACTGCAAAAGAATGTTCAACCCTTTTCTAATCAACATACTACTTCTGCTGATTCTATGCCCGCTGGATATTGTCTCTGAGAGACCTCAAAATGTCCTGCTGATCCTGCATCATGTCACCTACGCTAGGCACTCTACTATCACTCAATACCAAATCCAAAAGGTTGGGCGTTGTTGTGACCTTTTCACACATCGCCCCATTCAAGATGGGGACCCCCTAATTTTTGCTCCGTTTCGGTCTTTTGGCTTGGGTTTTCTTCTCTCTCCCGCTCTGTCTCTTTCCTGATGTCCGTCTTTCGGGGGGGTTGTGTCCGTCATTGAGCTTAAACGCAAAATATTGGCCAAGTCTAAAATTAGGGTTTCATCTTTTCAGCCAATTCAGGGGCAAGTAAAGTGAGAAAATTGAAAATTGAACTTAATATTGTTGTCAGCAGACATCCAGCGGGTTTCCAGCCAATTTTCATCAGATTCCAAGGTACTTACTATTTTTAGTAAGTGTGAAATTCAGGGCAATTTGTCAGCTATTTCGAGATTCCGATCATCACATCACCTTGCGTGCGGTATATGGATTACTTGCATGCCAAATTTGGGCAAAAGCAGGCGAGTTACTATTTTTTAGCGGTCGGCTGGCCACAAATTCCGAGTCCCAGTCTGAAGGTTTTCTTTGCATGTGGATATTCCTTAAGGTTTGAGACCTTAGCGATGGTATAACATGCAAGGCGAGGCGACCACTTCGGGGATTGACCTTCGGTATTTTAGGGTTTGCGCTATGCGAGGGTTTCTTTTGTAATGGTGGTCACGATGGGTTTTCGAGGCTTCGCTGATGGTGTGACATCTGTGAGGATTCTCACTTTCGGTAGGAACGCACTTTATTTTTAGCGGTGTGTCCGGCGTACCTCGGTTAATCCGCGAGCGGTAGCGATTACCTTGAAACAAAGACAAGCGGAGATCTTTTGATGCATGCGATTGCAAGTTACGGTCTCGGCTTGAACTAAAATAGGCATCAAAGTCAAAATCTTGAAAGCGAATTAAACCATGTCAGCGTCCCGGCGTCCTTAAGACTATCTGTTGGTGAAATTCCCGAGTCAAGCGAGCACTATTTATAGTAAGTCAAATTGAAACGTGCTAAAAATAGTAATCCCGATTGCATCTCGTCGTTAATAAATAGCAGTCGCAGTGGTGAGGAGCGCCTCATCCAAATTTCAACTCGATCGGAGCTTGGGAGCTATCAGAAACATGAGCTTACTATTTATAGTAAGTCACCTTCAGAAACAGGCTATAAATAGCAGGGTGACTAAAAGTGGTAGTGCCGACAAGTTGATAAAGTTGTAAAGAAGCTATGTTTGAAATTTCAAGTTGATCCGAGCTCCAGAAGTGCAAAATTGAGAGAACTTACTATAAATAGCAGGGCACGTAAGCTGGCAGAAGATGATAAAAATTTGTCTAAGTCTGGAGTCTCGTCCAGCAGGCATAGGGAAATGCGCCCATCTCAGCTGGAGGCGTGGAAAATTTTTGAAAATGAGTTCATCCTTCACACAGGGCAAAATGCGCCCAAGGTGAGAAAAGTCAAAGAAAGTCAAAGTTCTTATCCTTCACAGGGGGTAAAATGCGCCCAAGAAGGAAGAGAGAAAAGTTGAAAATTTTCTAAGTATGAGAAATCCGCCTCACCCCTCAAAATGCGCCCAAGATGCAACTTTATCTTGTACACAAGGCAAAATGCGCCCAATTTGAAAGAAGAGTCAACAAGTCAACGTTTTCTATCCTTCACAGGCATGAAAATGCGCCCAAGGTAGGAGTAAGTCAACAAGTCAAAGGATTTCGTCCTCCTCAAGGGGCAAAATGCGCCCAAACTTGTGCATGTCAAGACGAAAATCGGAATACGAAAGGTCATCCTCCTCCTACATGGAAATGCGCCCATGTTTGGATGTGAAAAGTAAATGCAAGTGGTAAATAAGGTGAAAGTTTTCCCAAGGCGTGGTGAAAGATGGTAAGTGTTGGGCGTTCAAGGTGATCAAGGTATGTGTGGCGTGGTTTTTTTTTAAATTTCCTTTCAAAGTGTGATATGCGCCAAGAGTAAGGGAGTTATAAGGTGTTAGAAATATTTTCTAAGGCGTTGAAATGTTTGGGGGTGGTGAAAATAGAATGAAGTGTGCTAGGCGCCTCAAGGGGGAAAATAAAATATTTTCTAAGTGTTGAAAATTTGCCTAGGCGTTGGGCTTTTGAATAAATATTTCCTAAGTGTGAAGTGAAGATAAAATGTACAAGGCATGCCGGGAATGAATAAAATTCTTCTGAATGAAGTTGACAAGAAATTTTCTCTCCACTGGCAGATGATTAAAAACTTTCTAAGGGAAATTTTTCAAAATGTAAGAGATGATTTTAAAATATTTTCTAAGGCAAATTATTTTCCCTAGGAAAATACGCCTTGAGATCAGAGTGGTGAAATTTCTCCGTGAGGCAAGAGCAACTTTTCTCAGTGATGGAGTCAGAAATGCAAGACGATTCAAATTTTTTCAAGAGGTCAGAGCAACGCAGAGTGATCACAGGCGAAGAACGAATTTAAATGATGAAAATAATATTTTTTCTAAGGTTCAAAATTGAAAAATTAAATGAACTCGTTCGTTGGGTACCCATGAATTCGAGGTGTTCTGAAGAAAATTTGCTTCTGGGTACTGAACATTTGTGATGATGAATGGATTTCCAAGTCTTCTGAGCTTCGCCGACACTCTTTCAATGAAGAATTTAATCAGTGCTCAAATTGTGAATTTTCCTAAGGGAGAATTTTAAATTTTCTAAGGCAAAAACGAGTAAAATGAGCTTTCAAGATGAATTTTCTTCGAATGATGAGTTCAAGAGAAATTGCCTAGATAATTTTAATTAAATTCTTCAAGGATGGATTTTTCAGAGCAGAAGAGAGTTAAAATTCACATTCCAGTAACAGAGCCCTGGCTGGTGAGTAAAAAAAAAAAATGATGAATTTAAATTAAATTTTTCGAAAAGGAATTCAAAAACGCCAGTCAAAGTCAAGTTTCTAGAAGAATAATATTCCCGACGACTGGAGACAAGTGTCAAAAACACCAGAGAGGGAAAATTCGAATTCTTGAAGTGGAGTAGTGGAGTTTAATGGCACTGGCTAAAATTAACTTCTTCTAGAATTCGAATTTTAGCTATAAAATGGAGAGGTTTTTCACTTGTTTTCACAGCTGGAGAAGTCGAACTTGCTCTGAGAGTGAAGCATTGCAGTGAGTTGCTGAGGCCTGAAGGAATTCAAATTATGCTGAGGAGTTGCATTTGCTGAAGAGGCGCACTTGAGAGTTAATCAAATTTGAAGTAAAAGGGAGGTACGCCTTGAGTTGCTGAGAGGTGTTTGCTGAAGTAAAGAGGACGCCCCTTGCTGATTGGAGGTACGACTTTGCTAGTGACTGAAAATTGATTGAGTAAGTTGAAGTTGCAAGTTAAAGAAAGACGCCTTGAAGCAAGGAAGTGGTTGAGAGTTTTAAAAGTACAAACTTGCTAGTTTGCTGATTGCTGATACGAAGTCATAGAAGTTCGAATTGTTGATTGCTGATAGTGAAGTAGAGTCATCAAGGTTCACTTAGAAATCTGTTCTAAGTGTTGGAATTCGGACTTATTCAAGAAAAGAAGCTGAGATGGCTGAAGCAAGGACAACCGGAAAAGACAATGGTGCCTCAAGACAAGCTGTGATCAAGAAGCTCAGCAAAACGTTCATGCCAGAGTCGAAGTTTATTTCAAAGCTGGGCAAGTTGACGGACACTAATTTGGGCTCTGTCAACCTGGAGACCTTCAAGAACAGGCTATTTGGAATTGGAAGTCATCAGGCTTCGGTCACTTCGCACAACATCGTCCGCAGTGGATTATATGCAGCTGCTGGTTTTCCGCCAGCCATTCAGTGTTCGGAGCTGATAATGGAGTGCGCCAATTACTGAACAGGTCGATCCGCGACGCGCACCGGATGGCCAAGTGCTTGCCAATCTCACTCCGGCAGCCATTGGTGAAGCTTTCGGGATCCCGGTGCACAGGAACATGATTTACAAGTCCAGAGAACGGGCTGGGCGGATGTATGCTTCCACATTCGAGAGGTGCATGGACACAATTAACACCCACTGGATGAGCACTCCTAAGCCATCTCGTGCGAAGTTGCCAAAACAGATCATAGCAGAGGACCTGAAACAAGAATATTGTGATCTCATCATGATGCTGAGCAGGGTTGGTGGTTGCCCACAGTCCTACATTTTCGAGCCTTGGATGTTTTACTACATCAACTTGGTGCTAGAGGGCAAGGATTATGTCAATTGGGCTGAGATGATCAGCGATAGTATACATGAGCAGCTCCTGAGCTTGAGGAGGACTAAAACGTTTTACATGAGCTCCTACCTTATTTATATGTTGGCACGAATGACGAGGTACAGGGGGATCTCTTACAAAGAGCCTGTTGGATGCGGCTCTCATCAGTTCAAAATCCATGAGGCATGTACACAATTGCACCTGTCAAGTACAACCCACTACAAACGTGTCAACGATTCATTCACCATGTACATCCGCAGTGAGAACGCCCGGAGGTTATCCGCAGAATCTCTAGAGATGCCCAGGAGCTGATTGAGAGGTATGGGTGCTGGTTTATTCAGTTTCCGAGATTTTCATACATTAGGCTGCAAGGTTTTTCCTCATATCCATATAGGCTGCCTAAGTACTCGACAGATAGAATAATAATGCTAGAGATATCTAGACAGTTGCTAGCTGACAAAATCAAAGAAGAAGAAGAAAGGAGGATAGAGTTTCCAATTGTGATGGGCAACTCGGATGAGGTGTGTCCTTCGATACAGGCGGCTAGAGAAGCTGAGAATGAGCTTCAATTTTATCATTTCTCATATCAGACAAGCCGACAGCATTATGACCCGCACCATAACATCAATTGGGTTCTGTCGGAGGAATTCAAACATAAGGCCACTATTGAGGATTATTGGGCTGATGCAGTTGATGAAATTGAGGTAAGGAAGAGAATGTTTTCTCGGTTGCCGATTACTCTGATCAGGGAGTGTGAGGTAGTTCCAGTTCCGGACCAGGTTAATGAGGATATGGATGTTGTGCATCCAGATTATGCAGCTGTGCGAGATACTCCACTTCCACCTGTGGATTGGTCAGAGCCCGAGGTTGCTGATTTAGATACTCTATCCATCCCGGTTATGACATTCACCAGGGCATGGGTTGACAGGAAAGTAAACAGATTGAAGAGTAGGTCAATTGCTTTGACTTACAACATGATGGGAGATCACAGGACGCCCACCACAGGAAGAAAGAAACAGATCACAAGAGGGCCAGAGTCCAAAAAGAAAGAATTAGTTCACCTGCAGCCTTAATGAACAAGTGCAGCACCTTTGAGACACGCTCTCCGCCATACAGAGGTGCTCCTTTATTTGCTGGATCGTGAGGATTATATTGAATCGTGCAGTAGTACAGATCGATATTCAGGCCTCCACTCGAGAGGAGTCGGTTGGCCGTAGCCAACGACCGTTACTGCTGATCGCCAGGATCGCGAGATGATGAGGGACTGCTTACCACCCCTCGCCAGCAAGAGTTAGAGGCGGCCATGCATGCATGGATGATGATATATAGTGTCGCGATACTGTACCACTCTTGAGTACTCAGATGAGCCTCGCCAGAATGAAGAAGAGGTTGAACAAGTTAGAGAAGTCGAGGCACAGGAGCAGCAGCCCTTCGATATACTGTATGAGGTGCCCGATTGGCTTAAGGATAGAATGAGAAGAAGCCCGAGTGAGGAGATTGATCCAGCAATTGAGATGGAAGAATTTTTGAACCGGATCAGTGCTCCTCCACCGAAGAAGAAGGCAAGAAAATTTTCGAAGATCTCCACCGATGAGGATGGCTCTCGTACTCTTCACGTTGCTGTCCCACGAGTCGAGTGTGACCGGAATGAAGCAGTTCCTGAGAATTATGTGGTCACCACTCTGGATTTGGGACGCCCTACTGGTGCTCAGATTGTTGACGAGTGTGATAACTCCTTCCTTGCCCTCAAGGATAGATTATTCAAGAAAGAAGGGAAGTATAAGAAGTTGAAACGAGAACACAAAGCCTTAATTGATATGTTCCGCCAGCTTCGTCTCGGCTCTCGAAGCGTGATGTACCGCTGATAGATTCACCGATATTCCAGAGAGTCGACCGGGTTTAGTAGAGTTGGGGAGGATGGCACAGAGTGCGATAAATGGGTCACGTGAGTCTGTGATCGAGACAGAGAAATTCTATGGAGGACCTTGCCTTTGCCTTCAACGTGCCCTCTACTATTTTGACGATGGATACGGTGGATCATGCTTGGGGCGATGCCCCATCTATCGTAGAGTAAGGTGATCCAGCGTCTTGAGGTATTGAGGCATGTGCCATTGCAGTTGCTGATTGATGGAGGTGTCATTCAGGCGAATGACCGATATGATTTCTCTCGGTGGTATTCTTCAGCTATCACAGGGCGCGGCTTCTTTGATGCGGCACAGGCAGATTCAGCCAAGGTTCACAGGGCTATGGCCAACATTATAGATGGAGTTCAGAACACCTTTGAGGCCATATTTGCTAGGCGGCTGAATCCAGATGAGATAAGTTTTGATAATTTGAGGGGTTTGCTGGTGCCTTTCTTCGCAGACGTTAAGACCTTTGTACAGATGACTTTGAGAATACTGCTACATTCTCCACTTTGATCCAGAACACGCAGGACTCCTTAGCTGCTTGGAGAAAATCTTGTACGAGGCACGAGCATTCAGTCACGGTGTTAGAGTTTCAGTTAGATTGTGTTCCACCGATTTCAGCTCAGGAGGTTGAGGCCGTACTTAGCAGATTTGTTGAGTTGGCAGTCAGGGAGAAGGCAAGTGGGAACACACTACTGGACGAGGATCTTCTAGAAGACTGAATATGGAGCATTTATTACCTTTTTCTATTTTTGGGAGTGAGTGGGAATCTTTGATTCATTTAATGTACCACTCCCTATTCTGGCAGTTTTTAGGGTTAGGGCTGAGGTGGCACGATTCTGGCCACTCTATTGATTGTAACCCTAGCCGTCCTTTGGGACTTGGCTAGCTATAAAAGGGGGAGTCCCCCTCATTTGTAATCATTAGAATTAGATTAGACATTGGAATAGTAGACATTGAGAGAGCATTAGCATTAGAGCTAGATAGTGTAGCATTGTAGAGCATTTTTGCATAATTTGGAGAAGAAAGAAAGTTTTCCCTTTGAAAACTTTTGAGGAGATTGTTGTGTAACACATTTTATGATAATAGATCTTTTCATTGATGATGGAATTAGTCTTGTCATGAAATGCTAGCAAGGTTTCTTCTTCCTTTCGTATCCAAGTAGCTTAAATTCATGCAAGTAGCTTACTTTGGTGTGTGGTGTTTTATTGAGATAGCTTCGCTTTATTCCATACCACTAGCGGCTTGTTGATGATAAGTTAAGCCTTGTGTAGTCAGCTGGACATTACATTAAGTTTAACCCGGTTGTGATTTATATGCTTATATGCGTCGTTGTGATGGTGTATGCATGTTAAGTCATAATTTGAACATCTTTTGCTATTTCCCTTGAAGATTGCACCGATTTTGCCGGCTGTCCAGCGGAGGCTAGGTGAAATCCGGTTGAAGTCTATTGAAACGAAGCCCCACATATCCTGCATTTAGAATAGAATATAAATTTCTTAGGCTTTATACCCCTTTACTTTCCGCACATTTCTGATTAGTTTTAGGAAAAGAACCACATTGCCAAATCATACACGTAAGAATTCCCCTTCAAAATCCTACATTAGCTGCTAACTGTGAAAAATCTGAACAATTATGTAAGTCCCCTCGTAAGAACACAGCAATACACATCAACCAAACTGGGTCTATTCGCACTTAAGGAACCTTGGAGTTGAACGTGTGATCTATCTCGCAATCTTAGCACACGGAATACTTTGATCAAGAGAGAACAGAGTAGCCCTAAACTATTTTTGTTCTACTGTTTGGTGCGGTCATAAAAAACACATCAACAGGACTGGAATAACCCCGCACTCTCTGATCAACCTAAGAGGCAGCCGAGTAAACATTCTCTTTCTCACTTCAGCTTCATCCCCCGCATTAGCCCAAAAATCCTCAATGTGAGCCCTATGCCTATGCTCCACACCTTGCACCACTCCGATATTTCTGTAGGGAGCAAAATCCTATTTGCTAGTGTGGAGAGTAAGGTGGAAGAATTGTAATTCGTCCTCAGCTTCTCGGGCTTCTTGTAAAGATGGAAACTCAATTAAATTCCCCATAACAATAGGGTAGTTCAGTCCTCCTTTCTTTTTCTTCTTCTGGATTTTATCGTAGGCAAAAAGTTGCCTAGATACTTCTAACATCACCATCCTGTCGATGGGGTACCTCAGTAATCTGTATGCATAAGAGGTGAACCCCTGCAGCCTAATGTAGGCGAACTTTGGAAATTGGATGAACCAATATCCGTACTCTTCAATCAACTGTTGGGCCTCCTTAGATATTCTCTGTTGAGTTCTTTGTTGAAGAGTCCTCGTTATATGCATAGTAAAAGCATTGTTCACCCTTTTAAAGTGAGAAGTGTTGGTCAAATGCAACTGCGGGCAAGCTTCATAAATCTTGAACTGATCAGAACCGCTTCCAATTGGCTCCTTGTAAGTCATTCCTCTATACTTGGTCATCTGAGCCAGCATGTAAATGACGTATGAACTCATGTAAAATGTCCTTGTCCTCCTCAGGTGCCTGAACTACTCATATATATTATCACTGATCATCCTTGCCCAATCAACATAGTCCTTCCCTTCCATCACCATGCTGATGTAATAAAACATCCAAGGCTCAAAAATATACACTTGGGAGCTTCCGTTCACCCGGCTAAGCATCACAATCAGGTCACAGTATTCTTGCTTCAAGTCTTCTGAGATAATCTGTTTGGGTAACTTTGTGCGGGGAGGCCTTGACTTCCACATCCAAACTGTATTTATTCTCTCAGCACATCTTTCGAAGGATGAGGCATACATCTTGTCAACTCTTCTTTTGTCTTGTACAACATCTTCTCAAAAGTTGGAATCCCAAACGCTTCTTCGATAGATTCTAGTGTGAGGTTGGCGAACAACTTGCCATCAGGAGAGGCAATTGTTCTGTGATCAAGCCTATAGCAATTAGCGCATTCCATAATCACCTTCGGACACTGAAGTGCTGGTGGAAAACCAACAGCTGCATAGAGTTCGCTTTTCATAATATTGTGCACTGTAATTGATGGATGGTGGCCACCTTGTCCGTACATTCTTCCTTTGAGCGCTCCGAGGTTGAAAGAACCAAGATTGGTGTCCGTCAGCCCTCCCAACTTTGAAACAAACTTCGATTCAGGAAGAAAAGACTTGCAGAGTTTCTTAATAATCGCCTGCCTGGATGCATTCTCCTTGCTTGACTCTACATTGGCAGTTCTGCCTGCAACCTTGTTCATCCTCGCAGCATCTCCTCTTCCTGTTTCAGCCATCCTGCAAAACAAAATATAAGCATTAAAATTCAGACTTAAAAAATAAAATCACTGTGAGATGGCTGAAATAGGAGTTAACTTCGAAAATAAATTTTTTCAGCATCAACGTTCTAACTCCAAACCTCAAGAATTCTGACTCCAAAGCTTGAAATTTCAAACTCCAAAGTTTAAAACCCTCAGCAAACTCACTCTGACACTTAGAAAATTTTTGCTCAAACTCACTCACTTCAGCAATTTCTTCTTCAGCACTCTTTTTCTTATAGCTTCAAATCTGCAATTGGTGAGGAAAAATGAATAACTTGGAGGTTTAAATAATTGTGAAAGGGCGCCCATTTTAGCAATTGCATTTAATTTTCTCCCCCACTACTTAGTAATTTTCTAACTATGGAGAGAAGACAGGCGAGTTGTCATTCAGTCGGGTCCCAGTCGTCATAGCATTTTCTATTGCTGGAGATTCTCTCTTGTTGTAAAATTCAAAATTTCCCAACTTGACTGCATGTAACATTTAGTTGTCTAGAAAACTTATGGGAAATTTATTTATTATCTCCAACGTATCTAAGAATATCACCCCCCTTGAAATAGGCGTACTTCAGTTTAAATTTTCATTCTCCAATGCCTTACAGAATTTCCCTTTAAAAAAATTTACCCACCCTTTTGTCATGGGCACATATTTGGGGGTCCACTTTCATTTCAGTGCCTTAGACGTTTTTCTTATCACCCTTCCAAGTTGGGCACATTCAAGGTGTTGAACTTTTATTTTCTACGCCTTAGTCAAATTTCCTAAGCTAGCCTTCATGAGGGCGCATTTGGGGGGTCAAACTTCTAGTTTCACCACTTAGAAAATCTCAAGCCTTCTCCTTCACATTGGGCGCATTTGATCCCCTACACTTTTAGTTTCACTTGCCCTAGACGATTTTCAAATCAACCTCTTGACTTGGGCGCATTTCACCCCCTACACTTTCAGTTTTCATCACTTAGCAAATTTTCCTATTTCTTCTCCACTTTGGGCGCATTTTGGGGGTGAAGGTTTTGTTTTCCAACACTTAGAAGATTTTCCACCAACTTCATGTTGCTAGGGCACATTCACCACCTTTCTATTCCATTTTTCTTGCCTTAGGAAAAAATGTAATCTCCCTCTTCCTCTAGGGCGCATTTGGAGGGGTCTCCTTCCATTTTCCCTGACTTAGAAAAAATTTCGACTAGGCACTTGAGTTGGGTGCATTTGAGGGGTTGAGGTTATGTTTTTGATGACTTAGCCAAATTTTTCAAACACCTCCTTCATTCCTTGACTTGGGCACATTTAACCCCTCATACTTTCATTTTCAACACTTAGAAACTTTTCCTACCTTCTCCCATGTTAGGGCGCATTCAAGGGGGTAAGCTCTCATTCTAGGGCGCATTTGGGGGTGTGCACTTTCATTTCGTTGCCTTAGGCAAATTTTCTCAAGCTAATCTGCTCTTGGGCGCATTTGACCCCTTGAGGTTTGATTTTCCACACTTAGAAAAATTTCAAGTCACTCCTTGCTTGAGGGCACATTTGAGGGGTAGTGCTTTCATTTTGTGACACTTAGAAAATTTTCAAGGCCTCCTTATCCAACTTGGGCACATTTGACCCCCTGAGCTTTCAATTTTCCCATACTTAGAATTTTTCTCCTTCACTCCTCCATGATGGGCGCATTGAAGGGGTACTACTTCCATTTTTTTCCTGCATGCCTTAGAATTTTCATCTGAAGTGTTAAGGGGACTTCTGGAGGTGGCTCTCAAATACTTAGCCAACTTTTCAGCCTGCTCGCCCTCGTTTATTATTTTTAGTAACTGCTTGCTTCTTGGACTTCTGCAACTCCTCTTGACTTGAAATTTTTCCAGTGTGATCCTCATGACCTAACTATCCTGTTCACACTTGCCTTTCGTGCTAACCTGCTATTTTTAGTTCTGTTCTAGAAGTGACTTACTATAAATAGTAAGTACTCGGATTGCGCTCAAATTTCACCAGTAGACTGCCTAAAGGGTGTCGATCGTGATGGGATACATCAATTTTTCATTTTTCTCAAGTTTTATCCCTCATTTTGAGTCCCGAAGTTGGAAACCCTAATCTGACTTGCATGTGCCTCAAATGACCTCCGTTTGACCCCATTTTTGTTGCATGTTGCTCTGTTCGTGAAACTGAAGTGATGGGGAGTTGCTGGAGTGAACCTGCTAAAAATAGTAAGTGCTTGAAAAAGTGACTGACCAACTGCCGGATGCATTTGCATGTCATACTGCCCGGGAGATCTCAAAAAACCTAGAAAAACCCAGAAAATTGGTTTGCATGCGAGCACCTGCTAGAAATAGCAAGTCATCAGAAAAGTGATCAACTTGACTTGCATGTTACACCATCGCGAAGCTTTCGAAAAACCCAGAAAGATTATCCAGACATGCATTGAAAAATCTTATATGCAAACCCTAAAAATTGCTCATGAAGCCAGAACTGCTAAAAATAGAAAGTTGTCTGTTTTCACTCAAATTTTGCAAGTGAGGAGTTCTAAGGGTTCTAAGCACAGTGTAGCAATCAGAATTTGAAAATCCCTAAGAAATAGGCCCCAAATTTGGTACTTATTAAAAATAGTAAGTTGTCAGAATTCAGTGAAAATTCAATGGGAACTTGTCTGAAGCCTTCAAACTGCAATGCCAAGCTCAAATTTCAATTAGCCAACTCAATTTGACCTCAAAATGGCCTGAAGATTCAAAACCCTAATCTGTCAAGACGCACTCCAGACTTAATCAAAATTCCAATCCAGGTCAAAAGACAAGTACATCGTCGAAAAGATACAAAGAACAGAGAGAGACAGACACAAGACCCAAGACAAAAGACCGAATGGAAAAAAAATTAGGGGGGGTCCCCATTTTGAATGGGGTGATGTGTGAAAAGGTCACAACAGGAGGCACAATTGCAACTTCTTCGTCTTCTTCAATATCTAGGTCGATGTGGATTGGTGAAGACCCTGTCAATGGTATAGAATCATGTGTTAAGGGCACTTTTTTTGTTTCCTTCTGAGGTATGGGTTCTTTTGGAGGAGCTTCTGCTTCAACTGTTGGCTGCTCCTGTATGACTATACCTCAGAAGTCTAACCTTCTTCTTACGTTTTTAGTTGATTTGCTGCCCTTCACACTTTCTTGAGACTGACTTACACCTTTCCCTTTTGATTGTGCTCTGGAAGAGGAGGGAAGTGATGACTGTATCCTTGGTGGCTCTACTGCTAGAATGGATTTCTTCCTTTTGAGGACTAGGAAAACCTTGCTGTGTTCGAGGACTTGTCTTGTCCTTTCTTCAACTGAGAGGGACTCTTTGTTAGCCCAATTGACATGTGGGAGAGGTTGATCTTCAATTCGCTTCCGAGCGTACATTGGAAGAAGCACACCTCATCATCATCTGATAACCCTTCGAGATCCTCTGATATGCAGTCTTTCATCTGATGAAAGAGTGAGCCTACTGTAACTATGCCTCTGCACCTCAAACTCATCTATGCAGTTAGCCCAAAAATCTTCAAGAGCGGGTAAATGAGCATAGTTTTCTCAAGTTGGGCAGCGTAGACGACATGAGGGTCATATGATCGTCTCTCGCTGTAAGGCTTGAGACCAAGTTTATCTAGCTCATCTCTCGTGGTCTTAGCATCTGCTATTGATCTGCATGTATAGATTCCCAACCCTAATGGAAAGCTGAGGGCGGGTCTCTTTCTGTTCCTCAAGACTGTGTGGACATCATGTGCTTGCCTTAAGAATTCCATGAAGATAACTTCATCTGACGGATACCTTGGTAACATGAGTGGAGTGCCTGAATAGCCATAGACTCTGAGATAGGTGAAAGTAGGAAACTGTATAAACCAATCTGCCCACTCCGCCATCGCTGCCTTGGAAATTGATGAGATACAGACGTGCAATTCATTGTCCAGGTCTCACACTGTGTGCATCAGGAAAGCCTCATTCACCCTCTTATAATGATGTAATGACTTCGTGAACTCTAGCTAAGGATAGTAGTTGTAGATATGTTGTACGCTCAGAGATCCTTCGATGTTCAACCCTCTAAATTGACCTTAGAAGGCCACTAGATAGACTAGGTAGGAGACCATATGGAACTCATGAATCTGAAAGTATTCTGTTATTTGTTGATGGAGGCTGTCACTAATCAAGGTCGCCCAATCATAGAACTCAGTCTTCTTCATGATGTGAGGTATAGCATAGAACATCCAGAGCTAAAACTTTGTAGCATCTTCTTGTCCAGTTACCCTATTGAGCAAGGTGATTATGATAGCAACTTCGTCTTTGAACTCCCCTCGCCTGACATTCTTAGGCAAAGTCTTATGCTTTTCCTTCATCCACTTCTAAGCAATCTTTTTACTGTACTTGTCCTTGTGCATCTCCCATATTCTTTCACATTCGCCCTTTGAGATAGTGACACTTTCAAGCCAAGGGGGAATTGAGAAGCATTTCTCGATCATGTCAGGTTTCAAACTGCAAATCAATTTGCCATCTACTGACTGGATCTCCCGTGTCGCCATATTGTAATGCTTGATGCAAGCAATTACAAACTCAAGACTCTGAACTGAAATAGGAATGAATGCTGCTGCGAGGAGTCCAAAGTGTCCTAGGTTTTTGATTGTAGTGTTGCCTGTGCTCTCCAAAGCGTGTAGATCAAACACTGGCTTGATGTGATGCAAGTCCATCTCAGCGATTTTGATGAAGTCATGGTAGAGAGCTGATTTGGTCTTGAAATCATTGGGAGTGTATTCCATTTTGAAAACCTTGAAGAATGACTGTAAACTCGCCTAGGTTCAGACAAGTTTTGAGCAACTTTCTATTTTTAGAATGCTGGTTTTTCTTCTTCAAACGGACAAATTTTTGGAATTTTTTCTGAGATATGGGTTTTGCTCAGAATTTTGTTGCAAGACAACCCAAATCGCTCGTTTTTGAAAATTTTGAGTGTAGACTGAAAAAGCAGCAAACCCTAATTTCTTCAATTTTTCACGAAAAAAGTTGGCACTTGGGTTTTGTTCAGAATACAATTTCGAACGAACCCAGGTGGTTAGATTTGAAAAACACTGAGGGCTGATTGAAAAAGCAACAAACCCTAGTATGTGAAAAAAGCTGTGATACGGGTTTTCTTCAAAAGATTGTTTCAAGAGGACTCAGATGATCAAAATTTGTAACCTCTGATGATTTCTCTGACATGCAAGGAAAAAGCAGCTGCTGCAACTTGAGAAAATTCTTCAAAAAAAAAATCTTCAGAAGAATGAGATGAAAAGACCCAGATGGCTGAAAATTGAAAATCTTGACCTTCTTCAAAAATTCGATGTTCTGGATGAAAAAAGCATGAAAAAGCAAGGTCTTATGTTGCTGGTCTGAAAATTATTCTTGAAAATCAGCAACCTTGAGCTCTTGAATCTTGAAAGAAAACTTCAAAGGTGTTGCTCCACTTTTCTCCCTTGGACGCCACCTGCAATAATGATGAAAATTGAATGGAAGAGATGTCTTAAATAGATTTAGGGCTTGAAGTAGCTCTACTTTCTTTTGCTTTAATCCTCCAAACCCTAAAATCACCCTGTTCAATGAATTTGGACGTTCATCTTTCATCTTGCAATTTTGAAAATTTAAGAATTTTGACTAAGGCATGACAAGTTGGGCACCCTTCTTGGCTAGCGGCGCCAACTTTTATTAGATTTAACCATTTTTCTAAGTTTATCTTTTCTCAACTTTGAAACCCTACTTTGATTTTAATCTCCGGCTTCTAGATTCATCCGATGGACAAGCTGGATGTTTCATCGCGAAGCCTGACTGATTCTGAGAAGATCACCTTGGAGGCACTTCTGGCTAAAAACTTTGTTTAATCTTTCAAAATCATGAGTGCACATCTCCTTCTGGGGCACTGAACCTTCACAATGTTAGCCATTTTTGTATGATTTTCAAGTTCTCCATTTCCCTTTGATCTTCTGATGAAATCTTGATTCTGGGAGCTACACTGATCCGATTGACTGACCGTCAATTTCATTGGATGGCTCGATTGAATTTGACGAGGTGATCTTGGTGACTGTATCTACAAATTCTATCGTTTCAAGCTTCAAAACCTTGGGCGCCTATTCTCTCCAGGGGCGCCCAAGTTCACCAGACTTAGCCATTTTTAGGTTTCATTAACTCTTCTCCAAATGATTTTGTCAGATCTGATGATCCGGGCGTCGGATGGACTGATGGCTGGACTCATTGCAGAGCTGAGGAGATTCTGAGAGGGGTCTTTTGGGAGTCACATCTGCAAAAAAGTTCATTAGAAGCATCAAAAGCTTGGGCGCCCTTGGCAAGCTGGGGCGCCCAACTTCACCAGTGTTAGAATATTTTTCAATATTTTCTTCTTTGCTTTTGACTTTTAGCTCTTGTCAAACCCTCTATTCAGTCTTCTGTATCTGACGACTACCAACTCTGATTGACGTGCTAATGGCCTCATTGGAAAGCCTGTTCAAATTTGAAGAAGTCACGCTGGAGGTTTCATTGGCAAATTCATCTGTTTAAGCCCTCAAAATCAAGGGTGCTTATCTCAAACTTGAATCTTCATCTTATACCTTCAACTTTGATCTAGATTTGTCGGAGATTGACCAGTCTGATGTTCTGATGGAGATATCCGCTGCGAAGCTGACTGAATTTTGAAGAGATTGAGCTCCTCTACAAACTCTAACTGCTGAGTTAGGCCTCTCAAAAAGCTGGGCGCCCCTGGGCACTTAGGGCGCCCAAAGTTCCCAGACTCAAACTTTTCTGACATTTTCATGATTTTCATTCTGTTTTTTGGTTGAAACCTCTCCGTTTGATCTCGAATTCTGGGTGACTGAATGATCTGATGATGACGTTGACGGACTCGCTATGGAGTTGGGAGAAATCTGAACAACTTTGCCTGGGAGCACAAACTAATTACATCATCTGATGCCCTGAAAAGATGGGCGCCTATCTTCTCCTGGGGAGCCCATGGCTGGCAGACTTAGTCATTTTTCTGCAAATTTCACCTTCATCCTTTGTGCATGTTCTTCAACCTATCTTCTGTTCAATGCTTGCGTGTTGAATCTGACGCCTAGTAGCTGACTGGCCTCCATTGATGACTTTTGAAGCTCTCGAAATGCTTTCTGAAATTGAAAAAGCAAAATAGACCTACTAGGGCAAAATTGATCATTTCTTGATTTTGACTGCACTAGCCTAATGAGGAAGTATTTTGAGCCAATCAAAATCAGTTTGAACCCTAACGGACCAACTTTCTATTTTTAGAAAGTTTTTCCAGTATCCGTTTCGAAAGAAACCCAGAAAAACCAAAAAAAAGTTACTATTTTCATAAAGTTTCTAAAAATAGCAGTTTTACTAAAAAGTAGGGATGAAAAACTGAGATCTGGGTTTTGTAGTTTTGGTCGCTCTAAGCAGACCCAAATCGTCAGATCTTGGAAATTTCACATTTTTACCCCTCATGCAAGACATGCAAATCCAAATTTTGACCTTTTTTAACAAATTTGTCAAGATTTTTACTCATTTCTTCAAAATGCCTAAGTGTAGCAAAAATTTTAATTTGGGGTACAACACACTTACCTACACCAGATCAAAGTCTTCAAGAGGGTCGAAGTTTATCATCTCAAGGAGATCGATATTATATTATATTGCATCTAGTAAGGTGTTGATAATCGGCCTTGCTATTGGCCTTGTTGTAAAGAAAATTGTTGCTTATTGCTTATTATTCAATATATAAGTGATATATTGTTGCTGGCTTTTTCTCCCTCAAGTTGGAGGGTTTTCCCAGGGTATATGCTGCGTTATTGTGTCTAATTTTGAATTAAATTTCTGCCTTAATCATCTAATCATAAAACTAACAAAATGAATGATCATCACCTTCTATATATACAATGCAAAGTGACTCTTCACAAGCAAGGCGACTCTTCACTTGGTCGGCCTTTTGATAAATAGCAAATATAAAATATGATTTTGTAATAAGGCTGACTTGCCTTAATAATCATTTATTATTTTAACTTAGGATAAAATATCTCCCTAAGCTATAAACACTAACACTCCCTCTTAGCTAGGGACTTATTTTTCCAGATATCCTTGTCATGGAGTCTCTCAACATGACGCCCACAATGGCTACACCCATTTGTGGAAAGCTCAAGGGTTCATCACGGAGTCTCTCAACGTGATGTCATCACGGAGTCTCTCAATGTGATGTTGTCATGGAGTCTCTCAACATGACGTCCACCATGGCTACTCCCATGTCTGGAAAGAAACACACGTACAAGTGTCCATCATGGAGTCTCTCAACGTGATGTTGTCATGGAGTCTCTCAACATGACGTCCACCATGGTTACTCCCATGTGTGGAAAAAAACAAGTACAAAGGGTTCATCACGGAGTCTCTCAACGTGATGTCATCATGGAGTCTCTCAACATGACGTCTCATCTCAGTCTCAGAGATGAACAAGGGCTTGTTGTGACCTTTTCACACATCGCCCCATTCGAGATGGGGACCCCCTAATTTTTGCTCCGTTCCGGTCTTTTGGCTTGGGTTTTCTCCTCTCTCTCGCTCTGTCTCTTTTCTGGTGTCCGTCTTTCGGGGGGTTGTGTCCGTCATTGAGCTTAAACGCGAAATATTGGCCAAGTCTAAAATTAGGGTTTCATCGTTTCTGGCCAATTCAAGGTCAAGTAAAGTGAGAAAATTGAAAATTGAACTTAATATTGTTGTCAGCAGACATCCAGCAGGTTTCCAGCCAAGTTTCATCAAATTCCAGGTACTTACTATTTTGGTAGAGTCGCTGTCGAGGGAGGGCAATTTGTCAGCGATTTTGGTCCAGATCATCCTGCTGCATTCCGAGGTGTACCGGGCTGCTTTACATGCCAAATTTGAAACAAAAAGCGGGCTGACTTACTATTTTTAGCGGTCAGGCTTCGAGGGCTATTTCGAGTCTCGAATCTTGAGTTTTCTTTTTAAATATGCGCATATTCGCCGGGTTTTGAGACTAGCCGCCTTGATATAACATGCAAAATTAGAGATGACCACTTTGGGAATTAGAGCCTTAAATTTATTTTAGGGTTTTGCATGTCGGGCTTTTCTTTGCATGTCGGTGATTCGATGGGTTTTCGAGAGCTTAGCGATGGTCAATGACATGCAAAGCGGGATTCACCACTCGATGGGAACTTGCTATTTTAGCGGTGTGTCGTAAACTTCGGCGGTTAGGGATCGAGGTTATTCAGCGTGCAGCGAGAGAGCAAAGCGGAGATCTTTTGATCGCATGCAGAAGTACGGAATTAGGGTTTCGGCTTGAGACTAAAATAGGCATCAAAGTCAAAATCTTAATAGATGTAAACCATCGCGTCGGCGTTCTTCAAAGAAGCGCTATCTGGTGAAATTTCAAGTCAAACGGAGCACTTACTATTTATAGTAAGTCAAATTGGAAACGTGCTAAAAATAGTAAATCAGCTGCATGCGTCAGTGACAGCCAGCAAGTCACGTGGTGAGGATCGCCTCATTCAAATTTCAACTCGATCGGAGCTTGGGAGCTATCAGAAACATGAGCTTACTATTTATAGTAAGCCACCTTCAGAAACAGGCTAAAAATAGCAAGGTGACTAAAAGTGGCAGTGTCGACAAGTTGATAAAGGCATGAGGATGCTATGTTTAAAATTTCAGGCCATTCCGAGCTTCAGAAGTCCAAATTCAGAGAGCTTACTATAAATAGCAGGGCACGTAAGCTGGCGAGGATGATGGAAAATTTGTCTAAGTCTGGAACTTCGTCTGGCAGGCATGGAGAAATCCGCCCATCTCAGCTAGAGGCATAAAAAATTTCTAAGTGTGAGTTTATCCACCACCCAGGGCAAAATGCGCCCAAGGCAGGAAAGTCAAAGAGAGTCAAAGGTTTTCGTCCTGCTCAGGGGTCCAAATGCGCCCAAAGTGAAAGAGGAAAAAGTTGAAAAAGTTTCTAAGGCATGAAGATCCGCCTCACACCTCCAAATGCGTTCATCCACCACCCAGGGCAAAATGCGCCCAAAGTACAAAGGAGTCAAAGTGGTCAAAGATTGTTCATCCTTCTCCAAGGCCAAAATGCGCCCAAACTGGGCCATGTCAAGACAAAATTTTGGAAGGTGAAAAGTCACCCAAGAACGTTGGAAGAAGTTTCATCCTTCACACACATCAAAATGCGCTCAAGGGGAGAGGGTCAACAAAGTCAAAATTTCTATCCTTCATCACATGCAAAATGCGCCCAACTTGCAAACTCGTCCTCCTTAGGGGGTAAAATGCGCCCAAATCATGCATGTCAAGACAAAAAATTGGAAGTTGAAGGGTCACAAGGCGTGGTGGCAAGTTTCATCCTCCTCCTATAGGGAAATGCGCCCATGTTTCAATGTAAAAGGTAATTAAAAGTGGTAATTAAGGTGAAAAGTTTACCAAAACGTGGTGAGAAGTGGTGAAAGGTGGACGTTATCCTCTTCTACACTAAGAATGCGCCAAGGGTGGTAAAGGCAAGGTGTTGGGCGTGATTTTTTTTTAAATTTTCCCAAGTGTGCTAGGCGCCTGGAGTAAGAGAGTTATAAGGCGTGGAAAATATTTCAAGGTGTTGAGAGATAAAATGAAGTGTGCGCCTAGGGAGTTATAAGGTGATTTTAAAATATATTCCAAGGCGTTGAGAATAAGATGTCAAGTGTTGTGCCCCTAGAGTGATAAAATGTTAAAAAAAAAAAAAATTTCTAAGGCGTGAGATTTAAATCTTCTAAGGCGTTGGGCTTTTGAATAAATATTTTCCAAGTATGAAATGATATGGGATGAAGTGGAGATAAAATATACAAGGCGTGCCGGGAATGAACGAAGTTGATTAAAAAATTCCTCTCCACTGGCAATCAAAATTTTCTAAGGCAAATTTTCCAAATACAAAGAGATGATTTAAATATTTTCTAAGGAAAATTTTGTTT
>VDFB02206620.1:0-14151 GCA_007258455.2 Sequoia sempervirens
CGGAGGGATTAGAGAAGAAAAATGAATCATGATGTTGATAAATGCCTATCTGATTGCCTAGGACCTCAATAATGCTTGACTCTTTGTACTCCAGAGGTAACCTTTGCAGTTGTACCCAAAAAGGAATAAATTGAACCCTAGTATGAGAAGGGATAAAATCTAGAGTCCAAATAGTTGTAAATAAATTGTTCCCTTCACAAATCCAATACTTTTTTCTATAAAAAACATTTCTAGAATCTTTATCAAAAAATATAACGACAAAGAAACCTTCTCCCTTGTCTAAAAAGAAAACTTGGTTAGATCCATCCCAAGTTTGAAAAAACTAATTTTTTAAAAAAATAAGATTTGGAAGGAATTTCCAAAACTTACAGACTAAAGTGACATCCTTGAGATCATCAATCTATGGAAGAAGCATGGTATGAGGAAGAGTGAAATTGACTTGATCACTCTTCTCGAATCTTTTTGGAACCCATTTGTACCCATTAAAACCCAAAACCTTCTCCTTCCCCTGCATTTGGGTCTTTGAATGAACCCTCCGCCCCATATCATTAGTACCATTTGAATTAGGGCCCATGGAAACCATCTTATTGATAGGAATAGAATTTGGAAAAGTGAGAGGTTGTCACAAAGGCACAAAAGGTCTAGGGTAAACAATAGAGATGTCATTCAAGAAAGTGGTCAGGAAAGGAGATGAATAATTTGGAATGAAGGGAGCCCTATAAGAACTAGAAATAGGTTTTTTAGGGATGAAATTCGTTACATGGGGAGTAGGAGAAATTTTATGGCCATGTAAATGACCAAAAGCTACATCATCCCATGAATGGGAGGAACTCAAGGAATCTGAGTAGAATTTTGATTTAGGAACACAAATTTTAAAAGGATCTTGCCTCTCCTTGACAAGAGATTTCTTGGTTCGAGAATGGTGCTAAAAATTCATAATGGGAGGCTTGAGAACTTGTTGATCAGATATCCAAACCCCATTTTGAAAAACGTGGCCAAGAAAACCCTGAAAATGCTTAACTTTATCAGAAAAAATTCTTTCATTGATGGAGATGAATTTCCATGTAAATCAAATTTTTATCTAGAAGAAAATGCTCCATTGGTGATGAGAAATCTAGTCAAGGGAACCCTACTAGATGCTTGAAAGCCCCTACCCTTGAAAAAATAGGCAATTTTTTTTGAATTTTTACCATTGACGGGAAAATGAGGATTCTGAAAGTTGCGGTCCTCAATTTTCCAAATCTCTATTTATTATAGATTTTCCACATTGGTTCTTATTAATTTATACTTGTATGCACATTAATTTATTTGATTCCAATGCTAGCATCTTATTTTACTTTTCCTATTTGTAAGTAACCTACTAAAAATTGATTGCTGTCCCCTTGTAGAAAATGCAGATTTATGAGCCATCCAAGAGAATCTCAGCTAGAAAAGCAATGCAACATCCTTATTTTGATGATCTTAACAAATCTCAATTATGATTTTTAGCCATTACAAAAGTGTGTGCAAAACTTGGTGAGGTAATGTCAAGCTATTTATTTGAAGTTAACCTTATCATGAGCACTTATGATGTAGACATTATAAGAGCATCTCAAATTTCAAGTTATTCTATTCATGAGAGGTGTTGTGTTCAATAGGTATCTTAGAACTCTCAAGGAAGATGTATGACTAGGAGTGACTAAGTTGAGAGACTGGCATGCCTATCTATAAGTGTCTTCCATCTATTTTCATTTCATTTCCATTTTGGATGCTCTTTCTTTTTCTTCTTTTACTTTGTGTATATGTAAGTAAGCTACTAATAATTGATTGGTCTCTCATTGTAGAAAATGTTGATTTATGAGCCATAAAAGAGAATCTTAGCCAAAAAATAAATGCAACATCCTTATTTTGATGATCTTGACAAATCTCAGTTATGATTTGAAGTCATTATAAAAGAGCATGTGAAGCTTAGCGAGGTAATCTCAAGTTACTCAATTGAAGTTAACCTCATAATGAGAACCTATGATGTAGACATTTAAAAGGAATATCGAATGTATGAGTGACATTGTAAGAGATCTGTTAGAATGGAGTACCTAAGTCATTGTAATGAGATTTACTCAAATATTCAAATTTTGGAGTTCATGTTTGGTGCAATAGCACCCTGTTCTCTAAATGCCTTCAATAGGAAAATTTGCAAAATTTGAATTTTCAAATGTCAACAATGTGAAAAAGGTCATGTGAAGGTCATATGTAATGTATTCAAAGTATCAAATAGGTCATTAGGTGATTAGAGAAGTGATATTGCACAAAAGTTGTCATTTGGTGTAAAAATGCAAAACTTGCATTAGTTACACAATTGCAAAATTAGTAAATAAAGGATGATTTTTTTGTATTTGCAACACTTTTCCCTTTTAATTTCAAGCTTGTGCAGATTGTTCAACACCTTATACTTTGATTTTTGATTATTTTTCTTAAAAGCAAGGAGTTAGGTAAATTTTGAAAGTATTTTGAAGTCTCTTAACTCAAATTTGAGGAAATAAGAACAATTTTATCATAACTAGTTTGTAAGCCTCAAAAAAGGGTTTTGAGAGTCCATTAAGTTATAAGATTGCTATTCCATCGATGTAGGGTTAAGTAGGGTGGTGGAATGAATTGCAATTAGGTTTTTTTCAATTTTAATAGGTAAGAAAGGAGTGTCAATGTTCACAAAACCTCAAATGAATGAGTTTCAAACAAAGTTTCAACCAACAACTCTCTATCTCTTCAATTTTCACCCTTCACTCTGCCTTGTCTAGTAGGTCAGTAGACCCTAGTCTTAGAACTTTTCTCACAAAATTCTCAAATTAATTCACAAAGAAATGACTGATCTAGATACCCATTATTGAGTTACAACACATACTTAAAAATCAATAGTGACTGTCTTGGAACATGTGCATCAAAAATGACCTTCATTGTCCTAATTAGGATAACTAGGCCTAATTTACAAAGGAACATACCTTTAAACATTCAACAACCCCCTGAAAGTTTTGGGGCAGAAATTCTCATGTATCCAAACCCTCAAATCTGCAATTTTTCTTAGGAGAAACTCACTCCACCATGCCAAAACACAAAACCCTTATTTTATGCTAGTATGAGGAGGGTTTATTGAAAGGAATGGTTCCAAACCTTACCAAAACATGCCACCACCGCAGACCTTCTTAAAATCCCCAACAAGAATTCAAAATACAATCACCCAACCTCTACATGCAATATTTTATCAAAACCTAAGGTGAAACCTCATTTTTCATGCCCTTTACCATCAAAATCTACAGGGGTAGCAACACAAACCCAATAAAACTTATTCCATTTCACCAAATAAGCACCCTAACATATAAACCAGACCCTCTTCACTCATTCCTCTGAGCCACAAAGATTACAATAGGAGGAATGAGTTAAATCTCCATTTTAAACTTCAAAACCACTACATCTGCAAACTTAGACTCTCCCCTGCAATATTGTAATAAAATGATTTTTACTCAATGAAATACCACTCAAATGGATTCAAAAGAGAGATAAAAAAATCCTCCATAGTTTCACATTGATTTCAGAGCATAGTGCAGTGGTACAGGTCTGTACAGACCTATAAGAGTGAGGAAAACACAAAAAACTAGTGAAAAATAGGAAAATTTTATTGTTATTGCTTCAATATTCTCCAACCAACCATTACAATGAGTTTCTATGCCTTTTTAAAGGCTTCTCCACACAAAAAAAACTGACCAACCAACTCTTAAATAAATTTTAAACCCCTCATGACCGTTGGAACCCTAAGAAATGACAATTTTGCATTTTTGTGCTGACAACAATTTGTCAACTTCTACAATTTTTCACCTTTTACACACGATGAATCCAAATCCCCATGATTATGTCCTAGTGCATGAAAATTGGTCTATTAGACCTTATTTAAACCAAAAACATGATCTCACTCCCAAAAAATGACTTTTCACCTATCTTGACAATGTTTTCCAACCTTGACAACATTTCAACATAATTTGCAACTTGGATTAAAAAGACCTCAAAGTTGATCTATTACATCAAGAATGGTCTCTTTACACCTTATTAAGACTCAAAACCCCTAAAAAAATTAGAATCCATCACCATGACTCATTTTTGTGAATCTAGGAGAAAGGGACAGGGTGGGATGTGTGTGCTGGTGGTTTGGACTTGGTGCTGAGGTTTATTCCTGTGGTTTGGGACATTTTGTGATGGTTGCTTCAATTGAGCTTCATTTGGGGCGTTTTAGTGGAAGGTTTATTGTGTTCATGAGGGACCTTTTCCAAGACTCAACCTCTTCAGGACTTTGCTAGCATGTGGTGGAACTCAGAATGGTTTTATAAAATAACATTAGTTGGCATTGAAACATGAGGATGAAAAAGAATGTTAAAACAAGATCCATCCTGAGGGCAGATTCAATTGAATAAAAACAACCTGTTATTCGCTGTCACGTTGACCACAAAAGCAACAGCTAACTTAGTCCTGGAATTCTTAACGGGCGACGAATGAACTCCAACATAACCAGTGCCTCGCTTCGCCAGTTGGTTGGACGCCGACGCTGATGGCGAACACGCCAAAGAACAGCAATTTCCGGGAATGTTTCTTGTTCATTTCTTCATTCGCACTTAACAAAAAAATGCGCATTGCCGGATAATGCTGGAGAACCTCTTCATGCGGTACGGTATTTCGACACTTCCATCGATTAAACACCTGGTTCAGGTGAACAATAACGAACCCCAGCCGCTCGAGCAATTTCAAAACCGGCGTTATAGCCAGGCGGTATGGTTGATTGGCTTCATCCCTAAAATCCACCAAGAAATCCAACCAAACAAAAATTAAATTGTAGTTAAGTCTTCTTTCCACCAAATTCCATCCAAAAGAGGACACAATCACCCTATACAGAACTGTACAATTCTAGGAAACATCATATTTTTGGTAAAAATATAGAAAAATGCAAGGAAACAATGAATTTTATTGATCTTCTTCTAAGTACATGGTACACTTATGCTAGGCATGGTACATATATGATAGGAATGCTCCTATTTTGCACCAAAAAATGTGGAATTTCTTTAAGCTATGTTCGACTGGCTTGATCCCTTAAGAGTCCAAAGTGCAAAAGGGCAACAATCTTTGACGGGGTATTACTCAAAAATTGTGGCACTTACGAAATCTTTGTCAGAGCCTACAAGATCACATTGTGCCCCTATACAATAACCTCTCTCATTTTTTGTTTTCTTGGAGTGATTTTCCTGTGGTGTCCAATTTTTACTTGATGGAAAAAGTGTCAAATGCAAATAGTGCAAAGTCGCAAAGTGGTGAAACTTTCGTTCTGCAACTCGTGTGACCAAAAGAATTGTTCCAACGTATCTGAATAGGTATTTTTATGCTAGGAATGGTTCTCTTTCACATCCAAACATGCAAATTCGCTCCAAGCTACATTCAACTAGATCGATCCCTTAAGAGTCTAAAGTGCAAAATAACTGTAAACTTCAGCATGTTGTTACTCGAATACACTGATGCTTAGAAAATTCTTGTTTGATCCTATGAGATTACATTGGGACATTCTACAAAAACCTCTCTCAATTTTCACTATCTCGGAGGAATTTTCCCGTGGTGGAAGATTTTTAGTTGGGGAAAAAGTTGTCAAATACAAGTAGTTGAAATTTGCAAAGTGGTGCAACTTTCGTTCTGCAACTTGTGTGACCAAATGAACTATTCCAACACATTTGAATATGTATTTTTACACTAGGCATGGTCCTCTTTCACACCCAAACACGTGGAGTTTCTCTGACCTACGTTTAACCGGATCGATCCCTTAAGAGTCCAAAGTGCAAAATGGCTAGAAACTTCAGCATGTTGTTACTCAAATATCGTGATGCTTAGAAACTTCTCATCTAATCCTATGGGATTGTGTTGGGCCCTTATAAAAAAAATTCTCAATTTTTTCTATTTCAGAGGCATTTTTCTATGGTGGCGGATTTTCACTTGGGGAAAAAGTTTTCAAATGCAAGTAGTTGAAAGTTGCAAAGTGGTGCAACTTTCATTTTGCAACTCGTGTGACCAAAAATATTGTTCCAAATGATTCGACTAGCTATGTTTACACTAATAATGGTCCTCTTGCACACCCAAACATGCAGAATCACTCTAAGCTACTTTCAACCAGATCGATCCCTTAAGAGTCCAAAGTGCAAGATGGTTGCAAACTTCATCATGTTGTTAATCAAATACCATGATGCTTAGAAACTTATTATCTAATCCTATATGATTGCATTGGGCCCCTCTATAAAAACCTCTCTCATTTTTTTCTATCTTGGAGTTGTTTTCCCGTGGTGAGAGATTTTCACTTGGGGAAAAAGTTGTCAAATGCAAGTAGTTAAAAGTTGCAAAGTGGTACAACTTTTGTTCAAATCGTGTGACCAAACACACTATTCGAACATGTCCAAATAGGTATGTTTATGCTAGGAATGGTCCTCTTTTACACCCAAACATGCGGAATCTCTTCAAGCTACATTGAACCAGATCGATCCCTTAAGAGTCCAAAGTGCAAAATGGTGCAAACTTCAACAAGTTGTTACTCGAATACCATGATGCTTACAAAATTCTCATCTAATCCTATGGGATCATGTTGGGCCACTCTACAATAAACTCTCTTTGTTTTCGCTATCTCAGAGACATTTTCCCGTGGTGGTGAATTTTCAATTGGGTAAAAAGTTGTTAAATGCAAGTAGTTGAAAGTTGCAAAGTGGTGCAAATTTCATTTTGTAACTTATGTGACCAAATGGACTATTCCAACACATCTGAATAAGTATTTTTTATGCTAGGAATGGTCCTCTTTTACACCCAAATAGGTAGAATCGCTCCAAACTATGTTCAATTGGATCGATCCCTTAAGAGTCCAAAGTGTAAAATGACTACAAACTTAAACATCATGTTACTTGGACACCATGATGCTTATAAAATTCTTGTCTGATCCTATCAGATTATGTTCGGCCCCTCTACAATAACCTCTCTCATTTTTTGTTATCTCAAAGTGGTTTTCCTGTGGTGGAAAATTTTCACTTGATGGAAAAAGTGTCAAATACAACAATGCAAAGTTGCAAAGTGGTGCAACTTTCATTCTGCAACTCATGTGAGTGCATGGAATTTTCCAAAATATCTAAATAGGTATGTTTATGATAGGCATGGTCCTCTTTCACACCCAAACACGCAGAATTTCTTCAAGCTACGTTCAACTAGATCGATCCCTTAAGAGTCAAAAATGCAAAATGGCTGCAAACTTTAGCATGTTGTTACTCAGATACTGTGATACTTAGAAACTTCTTGCCTAATAATATAGGATTTCCTTAGGCCCCTCTATAATAACCTCTCTTAGTTTTTTCTATCTCAGAGGAATTTTCTAGTGGTGGCGAATTTTCACTTGGGAAAAAATTTGTCAAATGCAAGTAGTTGAAAGTTGCGAAGTAATACAACTTTTTTTCTACAACTTGTGTGACCAAAAGGATTGTTCAAATGCATTTGTATGGGTAAATTTATATTAGGAATAGTCTTCTTTCACACCCAAACACGCATAAATTTCTCTGAGCTACATTCAACCAACTTGATCCCTTAAGGGTCCAAAGTGCAAAATGGAAGCAAACTTTGACAGGTTATTACTCAGAAACTATAATACTTACGAACTCTTTGTCTAAGCCTATATGATCATGTTGTGCCCCTCTAAAATAACCTCTCTCATTTTTTGTTATCTCAGAGTCATTTTCCTATGGTGTCCAATTTTTACTTGACTGAAAAAGTGTTAAATGCAAGCAGTGTAAAGTTGCAAAGTGGTCCAACTTTCATTTTGCAATTCGTGTGACCAAAAAACTACTCCAATGCATCCCAATAGGTATTTTTACGCTAAGAATGGTCCTCTTTCACACCCAAACACATGGAATTGCTCTGAGTTATGTTCAACTGGCTTGATCCCTTATGATGGAATGCAAAACAATTGAAAAGAGAAACATACAAAAAATAGTTGAGAAGTCTGAGTTTTCCACACAATAAGTGTATGATCATTGGTGCAGAGCACCTTGTTACTCCATTTGATGAAGAAGGTCTAGTTCAATGGTTTTAGTCATGAAAATGTCAAATAAGGCCATGATAGGCCATCTTGTAATCTTTCTTTTAGTTTTGAGTTAGTGTGGGGCCATTTGAGTCAATTATGTAAGTATGATAGGGAGTAGGAATAAGAAAATAGCATTGGCAAAGGCATTGGAAGAGATTACTAACACTTCCCCTCTTGAAAATTTAGAATTTAGACCTTAAAAGCAAGGCTAGATGAGGTGAAAATAAGAAATAGCTTGAGAATAAGTTAGAATAGGCTAGAAATAGGGTGAGGTTGTGGAGTTTGATGTTTCCAAAAGTATGTTATGGCATGATTCCCTAGTTGGGAAAAGAGGGGTTTTGAATGAAAAATAAAGGTTTTAGGGAGTAAAAGTGGGTAAAGTTAGGGGGCAACAAAATTTGGTGGTCAATTAAGTTTGTGTAGGAAAAATGAAGAGTGTTGGAAGATGTTTTGAGGTTGTATGAGGTATGGATATGGGGTTTTCAATAAACCCTAGTGAAATTTGAGAAAAGTGAGGGTTTAGAGGATAGTGGGGTTAGAGGGCCAATCATGCCCTAAAAATTCTGGATTTTGTGGATTTGTAGACTGGTGAATGCTTCCCAATGGTTTTTTGCAATTGGAAGAGTGATTGAGAGGGTGTTTCTTTGTTAAATAGATCTATTTGGGGGTCTAGGACAATATTGAGTCCATTTCTTATTTGTATTATAAATTATAACTTTCTTTCTCCTAGTTCTATTTCCTATACAAGAAATAATATTGTAAAAATTTGACATATAAATCTTTCAGTGTGTTTATATGGTGACAGATCAAGAACATAATAATTCATTTTCTACTATCAAGATTATGCTATGAAAATATTTAAAGACTATTCAAGATAAATGTTTGTATGATGATTTGTCAAGAAGTTAACTACTTCATCTACTTTGAATGGTTACAGGACATAATAACCAGACCAAAATAGCCCTGGACAGAATAACCCGGTCATAATAACCCAAGCCACAATAACCTATGGTTAGAATAACCCATGGACAAAATATCCCCGTAAGAATATAGAGAAAGGAAAATAAAGTTTATAAATTACATGGGTTATTATGTCTATGGGTTATTTTGACCACAGGTTATTTTGTCCATGGGTTATTATGACCCTGGGTTATTTTTTCCTTGGGTTATTATGATGAGGTTATTGTGGTTGGGTTATTATGTCCTAATGCCACTCTGAATAATTTGTTTTGCAAGTGTTGTGAATATTATGTATCCTTTGCTTAATTGAGTTGTTCCAATCAAAGGATTAAATATATTGGAATCTTTTTATGAATCATTTCATGGAATACCAATTGAAAACACATTTTTTTCTTTTAGATAAATTTGTTTACCATCAATCAATTAATATTCAAGAAAAACCATGAAGTACAACAATGATCAATGCTAGGGCTAACCAATTAATGAGTATACACATGAATAAGTCAAGAATGTACATGTGAATAAGGGAGGCACAAGTACTCAAAAACACATTAGCCTTGAAGTATACACACGAATACATAGTATATAAAAATTGATACAAAGTATATGCGTGAATACAAGGTATACACATGAAAGCACGTAAGTCAAAAAGTATACATTGAAACACACATAAGTCACAAAGTATACACGTAAATTATAAAGTATAGACTTGAATTCACATAACTCATATCTATTGAACCATGAATTTATAATACAAATATGGACATCATCGATAAAAAAATATTTGTATTAACCAAATAGCCATGTAGGCATACATCAATATATGTCAATATAAGTATGAAATATAGTACAAAATAGCCATATAGGCATACAATGTCAAATATATCCAATACAAAATATGTACAAAACTACCATGTAGGCATACAACAAAGGGCTCTGGAATCAAAAGTCATTGCTCTCCATGCTCTTGAAATAAAATCTTTCCCTTTGCTTGTCGATTGGATGGTAATACATCTGTCACTCATTTATGCTACGCTCGAGGAGTGCTCCTACTACTTGTCCTAGTGTTTAGTTCTTGGTGAAGTTTTATCTATTACAATAAGAATTAAATACATTAATATATAGAAATTACATTATAAAAAATGATATATTTAACAAAATAATCACTTACTACCATCTGAGGATCACTCTCCATGAGGGAAATATTCACACGCCCAAGTTGAGGCATGTTGAAGCCCTATATAAACCATCCAAATAGAAATTAAACTATGAATCAATAATGGTTTCCTTTTTCACTAAATAGCACCTATAACAACAAATGTAAATTGAAATTTAGTAATTTTCCTCATGCCTCCCCTGTAAGATCCATCGATGATTCTATAGCAGATGATACATCGATCTCCATTACCCTCATCACATTCAAAGGTGTTTTAGATTGCAACATTTGAAAATAAAACAACAAATTATGCAATCTCAAAAACTACAATAGTATCAATCCACGTCATGACTTATAATGTATGAGATAATGAAAAAAAAATTGAGTACTTATTAAACAATATATTTCTAACTATCATTCTTACTATTTTCCCTATCCATATCTTGTTCGAAAGCACATGTTTTTTAGGCTTTTACCCATAGCAGCAAGTCGGTGAACCATTTGATAAAATTCTTTCATAGACATGCATGATAACTGTGGTGGCATAGAGAAGGAAGTGAACTATTTGAAAAAATGCCTCAAAGAAATGGGGTCTCATGGTGATGGAATGCCATTACAAACAAATGCACGCCATGGCATTCCATCACCATAAGACCACATTTCTTTAAGGAATTTTTTCAAATAGTTTGTTGCCTTCTCTATGGTATTATTGCTTAATATTATGCTTTGATACAAATTTTCCAAGCATCCATAGTTTAGCACCTATTTTAGGCTTTTAGCCATAGCAGCAAGGAAGTGGGTAGTTTGATCAAATGCTTTAGTACACATGTATGGAAAATGTGGTATCATAGAAAAGGTGGTGAGTTGTTTGAAGAAATTCCTTGAAGAAATGTGGTCTCATGGTGATGGAATGGCATTCCATCACCATGAGACTGCATTTCTTCAAGGAATTTTTTCAAACTACTAACTACCATGTCTATGCTATTGCTTACTATTATGCTTTGATATATTTTTTCCAACCATCCATAGTTTATTGGAAATCACCTTTTTTAAGCTTTTAGCCATAGTAGTGAGGAAATGAACTATTTGATAAAATGCTTTGGTAGACATGTATGGAAAATGTGGTAGCATAGAAAAGGTGGTGAGTTGTTTGAAAAAGTGTCTCAAAGAAATAGGGTCTCATGGTGATGGAAATCACCATGAGTTCTTTGAGGAATTTTTTCAATAAACTCATTACCTTCCCTATGCTATTGCTTACTAGTATTCTTTCATATATTCCTTCCAAGCATCCATAGCATAGACAAGGAAGTGAATTGTTTGAAAAGATGTTGAGCAGTAAAAAGTGGTCTCATGGAATGCCATGACAAGCAAATGAAATTGGAAGCTAATCCTAAACTTATTACTTATGCTATGTGATGTAATTGCATCACTTCTTATGTTGACTTTCTAAACAACTATATTGTAGTTGAAATTTTGTCATCTATCAACATCTAGTTATTATTTATGGAATGTGAAGTAATGCTTTGAGTTTGAATGATGTGCAATGCAACGTAATCAATGATATGAATATAAACTATGCAAATCTATTAAGTATAATTCATTAGTCAAACTCTTTGTTCTATTACTTGCATGTAGGTTTGAGTAAATCCATTGGAATTGGGAGGTGTTCCCTCGAAACATCCAATATTAGCCTGTTCAACATCCAAAATCACATATTAAAATACAATTCATAAAACAATGCTATTAACATGTAATAAATTTATAATTGTTTACTAGTTACATGCCCCACTAATCTAGGTGTACTATAGAAATAAGAAGATGTAGGTCCGGTGTATCCAGTCTCAACATTGTGACTCTACAATTTTATTAAAACCATAAAACTAAATTAGTTAATCTTGCATTTCAAAATCAAAATTTAATAAATTAAATTCAATGAACATGTTAACTTTTACCTGATTATCAATGCCATATGCCTCATGAAAAATGTTAGCTTCCCTCTCCATCTCAATAGCTGCAGACAGATCCTACATAGTAGCCTCCTGAGTGTCCGTGGAGTCATATGAACAAGTCACCCCATAATATTGACACACATGGGTTCGAAGGCCACCACTCGAAGACTCCCCTGGATGGCGCTATAGAATAGGGCTAGCATGTTGTATGACACTCTGGGTCAAAGTGTTGATCATCTACAATGTCTCTACGTCAACACTCTCCTTCACGATGGAAGGGATAAAAATGTGCTCATGAGGCGGCCTAGCGAGATGTCGTATCCCTTGTCATGTAGGATCCGACTATGCACTGGGTCTATCCTGATCCGACCCACCACCTCTCCCCTGGAAGTCCCTCATATCAAAATAATTTGGGATTTTGTTCAATATGAATTCATAGTATAGTTTCCTAAGGAAATACTACCAGACTTCACAATTGTTGCACGATGGGTGATCAAAAATCATGTACCGCCTATCTTAAAAAAGTTCCTAACTTTTTGGTGGTGGCACTAATGAGTAGGAAACCTCTTCGCATTGAGGGTAAGATTTTGATTTGTGCGTGGGTCAGTGAATAATGAGCAAAAATCACCTTTTGTAATTTTTAAATCCTTTACATATTTATATGATAATTTATCTGTGTAACAAGCCCTACTTGCTTGCCTCCTATCTTGCCATCTAGTTATTTGTTTGCTAATTGAATCTACATTTTTAACATATCTTTCAATGAAGTTTCTAGGATCATTCTTTATATGGTTGAACCATTTGGATCGCTCAACCTACTAATTAAATCCTCAAGTTATTTTTTGTTGTTCTCAATTTCACTCATTAAATTTTGTTGAGTGTTAGGAGGGTGTTGAGGGATTGGTGGAGGAGGTTGTTGTTGTGGTTGATTTTTTTGTTTAGGATTTTGTTGTTGAGGATTTTATTACTCTGCTTGTTGAGGATTTTGAGGGTTTGTGGGTTGATTTACATCTCCTACAAATTCAAAAAAATAAATATCAAATACAACCTAAAACTAACAAATTCAAAACAAAAAGAAAACAATCCTTACCTCTCACACCTCCTCATTGAAATGGTGACATCCTCATGATGAAATAGCAACCGTTGATGAATATTTAAAAAAAATACCTCCTCCTAGAACACAAGCGCAAAAAATGGGGGTTTTGGCCATGGGCAAAAGAAAAAACACAGTCCAAATGCAAGAATGAATTTTTTGTACTTTTTTGTTTTGTTTTAATAGGTCATAACATGAGTGCATTAAAATGCCCTCGCATTATAATGTTCTCATGTTATAACGTGCTTGTTGTGTTATATCATGAAGGTAATATAGAAGAGGGGTCAATAAATGAACAGTTGAAAATTATTCCAACACCTACTTTAGAGAAGAAAGAGATAGAAGAAATCTTGGATAGTCATGTGGGTAGAAGCATGAGAAATTGGAAATATGCAAATCACTTGGTGAAATGGAAAGGAAGGCATTTTGAAGATTCATCATGGTTGTTTGAGGCTGAGGTTAACTATCTTGGTTTCCCTCTAACTCCTGAGAAGTGATAGGGTCACTTTTCAAATTACCATGGGTGTCTGATGTAGGAGCATCCAATGGTGTAGGGAAATCTTGCATCACCCCAAAAAAAAAAAAATATTTTCTTTAGTTTTTTTGAGTTCCATGATTGCACTTCAAGGGTATAAAACTGTTAGGCATAAAAAGTAGTGAAAAATAGGCACTTACTATTTTTAGCAAGTTAGCCTAAATAGGATTGTTTGGATGTGAAAATTTACCCTAAGGAGTAGAGCTGAAAAATATTTCTAACTTCACAAAAGAATCACTTCAATACCCTGCACGGTTCGGGAGAAATTAAAGTTTCCATCCTGGAAAATTTGTCCAATGCAGCTTCAAATTTAGATATAAAACATTAGAGGCCCCGAAATAGCTCAAA
>VDFB02206621.1:0-17230 GCA_007258455.2 Sequoia sempervirens
ATATTATGGACGCTGATTTCCAGTGTCAGAATAGTTGTTCTACTCTTTGTATGCTGATTTTCCTAAAATCAGACTTTAATTGGTTTACTTCAGATGTCATGAGCAGCTGGTATACTTATTTTTTCTCTTCACAATCTCTTATCAATGATGGTTTTTGGTCCCAAAGGTGGGAAATGATGTTTCATAGTGATTTGGATCAGTTTTGGATGGTGTTCAAATTATTTTTCAGTGATCATCTTTGTTCAATCTCTAGCACTAGTGTTAGGGGCAGTGAACCTTTGCTTGATTTGGTTCAATTTTTTGATACTATGGGGGCGAGATTGGTGGAAATTTTTAGAAAAATTCTTGAATATGTCAGCATTATTCAAAGGGGGTATTATACATCCTTGTGGAGTTTTGAGGATGCAGCTGCTATGACTTTGCAAAGAGTTGTTTTTTCCTTTGCAATTAGCTATGATGGACACACACTTGCTGTTGTGACTCGGTTTGTTACTTTGAGGAGTTATGTTGATGAGAATATTTTTGAGTTGCTTAAATTATTCTTCATTGTTCTCAGAATGGTGATTGACATTGACATTATAGATGGTAATTCCTCAGAGTTTATTGATCATGAGACGTTGCTAGATTTTGATTCAATTCCTTCCATGTTGTTCGACTTGAATTTCAGGCATGTTATCACTTTGAGGTTGTAGGGATGGTTAGTGCAGTTATGGTGCAATGATTTCATTTGTATGATCAGAGTAGAGCAGCATCAGCATGGTGGGGTTTTTCAGAGATGGACATGGGACCCCGGGATCCTATATGTTTGGTGGGATCAGTTTGGAGTATTGTGGCATTGCTTGAGGACAAGAAATTTTGGGAAGGGCGGACTGTAATGTCCCCATTTTGGCCATACACTCTTCTTTGGATTTAGCCTATTTCGGAAATCCGTGAGCTAAAATTTGAAGTATAAAACTAGGTTTCTCGCCGGATACCTACTCGGTTAGGCGTTCGGAGGATGTTATGCGGAACTTACTGGTACGCTTGGTTGCTATTTTATAGAGATCTATCTTTTAAGCATTATCTATCTACTGACAATTCAATCCTTTGCGGTTCGATTGATTTGGCTACGATGGTTTTGGTTAACTTACTATTTTTAGCATTTTATTTTAGTAAAGTTCATTTTTGGCGGAAACATCATCATCAACGATTCCGGTTTGGCATTTGTCGGTTTGCTATTTTTTAGCAATTCCTTCGATTCTGACTTGGAGGCATTGTATTTGGTTATCTCCTTGGGTGAGTTTGGACTTAGTCAATTTTCATGTCTTGAAGTTGGTAGTACCCCATACCCCTGGAAAGCGATGACTTCAAGTTGTTTTTAAGAAGGGGACATAAAGGGGTCAAGAGTGAGCATTTGGTGGCTATCATTGCTTTGTTGCAATATGAAATGGATACCTAAAAGGGAAGTTGAATGATATTTTATTATTTCAAAAAAAAAAGTAAAAGGCCAAAAGGTGGCGTCCCTTTTGGAAGTTGAAGTGGTTCAACTTCTTGGAATTTGAAGAGTTCTTATTGTTTCATTTGCCAACTAAAGCTTATATATTGTTGCTGTTTGAAGAGCTAATGATCCATTGTTAATTGCTAAAGCTATGTTGTCGAAATGACATTGTGAGTATTTCTTCGAGGGATGCTTACCTCCTAGATTCCAATCAATTTCGTGTTTGAAAGACAACACCTAATTGGTTTATTTGCTGCTTCTCATCCAGACTAGTAGATTGAGCCTATTGTTGAAGAATTTTGGAGTTTATTATCATTTTTGAGTTGTTGGTTCATCTACAGCTGAAACTAAATTTTGTATACAGCTTTGTGAGTAAATTTTATTTCATTCTGGGCATTCGTGCTATGTGATTGTTGACATTGGGCGACCCTTCTCATAGAAGATGAGATCTAAATTCAAAGAACCTGATTTTTAAGAGCAAAATCGCCCTTCCAGCCAGGCCGTACCTTCTTAGAGCACATTGGGATTCGTGCTAAATAAATGAGGAGGATTTGATGCTGTTTTATGACTTGTTCTTGGGCGCCATACTCCTAGAGAGCCTTTGCAAAAGGTTTCAGTCAATTTGAAGGTATATGGATAAAGTTATGAGCATTTCATGGTGTTTTCTATTTGCTGATCAGAATTTCCAGATTGCAGATTTTTATATCAGACTTGTTAGTTTTTGATATAATGCTGGTTTGAGCTTCATTTTTATATCATTATTGTATTGTAAGAGTTAGAGGAAGTGTTACTCTAACCTTTGATGGATTTGGAAGCATATCTTTCTTATTTGTAGCTGTTTAATTCATTGTAAAGCTGATTAGTAGTACTAATAGCTATTTATTTTATTTGCTGCAATTAGTTTAAATTTCATACTCCCACGATTGAGTGGTTGAGTTTAAATAATCATCTTTCTTTAATTGTAAGTTTCCCCCCACTAAATAAGTGGTTGTGTGGACTATATTCCCCCCACGTTAATAAGTGGAAGTGAGGATATAAATGGCTGGCTTGCCGCCTTTAATAATGTAATAATCTTACCCACTGAATAAGTGGAGTATCCCCACTGCTTGTGGATACCTGCATGTTGGCGTTTAAATTCGCACCTCTGGAATGCGTATTTGAAACGGACAGCAATGCACAGATAAACTGCTCTTCAAATTGGGAGGGAAGCTCCCTCTTGATGGTATTCAAGAAAGTAAACTAAAACTAGAAGTTGCCTATCTTTTGATCAGCTTAGAGCACAAGGTTTACCACAGAAACACAAGCCTTGCATGGTGAGATTTTCAGTTTAAGAACTTCAACTACGACTAACTTAAACTAAAGATGTTTCTAACTTCTCAAGTAATAAGCAGAGCAAGAGAAACTAGAAATGAACAAGGTAGATTTTTGACAAAATACTTCGATAAACTCTTTCTCAACGAACATCTACACACTTCAATGTAAGTTGAAATCAAGAGCATAAAAGTAAAACACCAATAACGGAAATCAGAGATTTTATATCAAGGCAAAGGAGGCTCATGATTTTATTACTCGAACTTCTGGAACAAAACTCACTTCTAACATGCCTGGAATAAGAAATTGCAGCTAAAGAGGCTTGCAGTCTTATTCTTACACAATAGAAACAACAATCACACTAACTCCTTGTTGGCTAAAGAGGCTCAACAATTTGCTATCACCACACAATTGAACGACACTTGAATAGCAAATAGAAGGCAAAATAGGCTCAGCGTTTTGTTATCACTAGCATGACTCACAAAGGTGGTGGCCAGATAACAACTTGCTGCAATACGGGCTCGCGAGATTTGCTAACTGAAAATAACAGCTAAAGAAACTATTGAGCAAAGAGGCTCTTATTTATGGTCAGCCAATTGGGGAACCCTAAAATCTCCCTTGCTTTCACAATCTAGGACTTCCCTCGACAAACCAAGCTTTATTACTAAATCTAGAAAGAAGATAACATCTAAAACCCTAGAAAGCAGAAAAAGCGGGAAACGCCAACTATTACATCTTATCTTCTTTCTATCCTCAAAGAATGGATAAGAATTGTTCCAAGAATAGAAAGAAAGCGAAAAGAAAGCTTCTAGATGAAAGCTGCTTTAAAGCTCGATCTCATCCGCTAGAAAATTGGAAATTGTCTCCCAGTTCGGTGCATCTATGCCAACTAAGGCAATATTCTGATTCTCCAAGATCTCTTCGCCTTCTATGATCAAACTTAAAGAATCCTTCACTTCTTTGGCTGCATTATGAGTTACATTCTCGAAAAACATCGCTGCCTCAAAAGATGACTGACAAATTTGATAACTTGGCGGCTCTGCAACTTTATGCTTCTGACACTTTGCTTGATTTCCAACAAAAAGAATATTGCGCAACTCTTTTCTAATACCTTTCCCTTTTCTCATATCACAGCTTCTCTCGTTCTTCAGCTGAGATGAAGAAGTTTTGACATAATGCTGATTTGGTCTCAAACTCGAGGGGAGTGTACTCCATATTGAAAACCTTGAAGAATGACTGTAAACTCGCCTATGTTCAGACAAGTCTTGAGCAACTTTCTATTTTTAGAATGCTGGTTTTTCGTCTTCAAACGGACAAATTTTTTGGAATTTTTTCTGAGATATGGGTTTTGCTCAGAACTTCGTTGCAAGACAACCCAGATCGTCCATTTTTGAAAATTTTGAATTTTGCCTCAAAAAGGAGCAAACCCTAATTTCTTCAATTTTTCCCGAAAAAAGCTGGCATCTGGGTTTTGTTCAGAACAAGATTAGAAATGGACCCAGTTGATTAGATTTGTAAAACCCTGACGTTTGATTGAAAAAGCAGCCAACCCTAGATTTTGAACTTTCTTGAAAAAAAAACTGTGATATGGGTTTTCTTCAGAAGACTGATTGGAAAGGACCCAAATGGTTGAATCTTGAATGCACTGAGGATTTCACTGACATGCAAAATAAAAGCACTTGCTGCAACTTGATGAAGTTCTTGAAAATTTCCTTGAGGAAGATTGAAGAGAAAAGACCCAGATGATTGAAAAAATGGAATGCCTTGGTCTTCTTCTTGAAAAGTTTGATATTTTGGATGAAAAAGCTTGAAAAAGCAAGGGTTTATGTTGCTGATCTGAAAAATATGATGAAAAACCAGCAAGCTACGTTCTTGAATCTTGAAAAATTTCTTCAAACTTGTTGCTCCAACTTTCTCCCTTGAAGGCTTCCTGCAAAAATAATGAAAATAACATAAAAGAAAGATGTTAAATAGACTTAGGGCTTTGTTTTTGCTTTGCTTTCTTTTGCTTTTATCTCCAAAACCCTAAATCTCAGCTTCATTGAACTTGGACGCCTCTTTCTTCTCTTGCAATCTTGAAAATTTCGAAAATCTATGAAAATTTTCTAAGGCATGTGAAGTTGGGCGCCCTTCTTCACCAGGGGTGCCCACTTTACCCAGTGTTAGCCAAAATTTTGGCATTTTCAACTTTTCTTCCATTTTGACCCTTGGTTTGACCTCGATCTCCGGCTTCTAGATTGATCCGATAGGCGAGCTGAAAGATTCATCGTGGAGCCAGACTGATTCTGAGAAGGATGTTCTGGAGGAGCCTTTGGCTAAAAACTTGATCTTGACCTCTGAATTCATGGGAGCCTTTTCCTTCAAGGGGCTCCGAACTTTCATAGTGTTAGCCATTTTTCTGATCTTCAATTTCTTCATTAACTCCTCTTCTACAGATGATTTCGTCGAATTTGGTGTTTCAGGCATCGGATTGACTGACGGTTGTGCTCATCACGAAGCTGACGAAGAATGAGAAGGGGTCTTCTAGAAGAGATTTTGCCAAAAAGTGAATTTTAACCCTTCAAAAGTTTGGGCGCCCATCTTGACTGGGGGTGCCCACTTTACCAACACTTAGTTTATTTTTCATTTTTTTGTTTTTTGCTTCTGGATCTTTGTTCTAAGCTCTCGTCAGACTCCCTGTTCGACGCTTTGTATCTGGCGACTGCGACCTCCAATAGGCGTGCTGAGTATCTCGTTTGAAAGCTGGATCAACCGTGAAGAGATCTCATTAGACACTCGTCTGCAAATTCATCTGTTGGGACCCCTGAAAACTTGGGCGCCCTTCTTCACCAGGGGCGCCCACTTCCTCCAGACTTAGCCATTTTTACTGATTTTCATCTTCGAGTCTGAAACCTTCATTTTGTACCTTCGTCTTCAATCTGAATCTGCAGGATGTTAAATAGTCGGACGTGTTGACAAAGACAGGCATCGCGAAGCTGGCAGGATACTGAAAAGATCAAACATATTCTTGAACCCTAACGGCTGAATTAGGCCCTTCAAAAAGCTGGGCGCCCTTCTTCACTAGGGGCGCCCAAAATCTGAACACTTAGTCAAATCTTGATATTTTCAACTTTTCCTCGTTCTGACTTCATTGCGGATCTCCCCTGTTCGTCGCTGAATTCCGGATGACTGAGTAATCCGATAACTACACCGCTGAATTCGTTGCGAAGCTGACAGAGAACTGAACAACATTGACTGGAGGCGCAAACCCTAATTCTGACATTTGGTGCCCTAAAAAGATGGGCGCCCTTTCTTGGCTGGGGCGCCCAAGTCTAGCAGTGTTAGAAACTTTTCAACATTTTTCACTTTCTTCCTCGTTCTTCGTGACTGCTTGCCAACTCGCCTTCTGTTGAATGCTTTGAACGTTGAATCTGACACCTGGCAGCCGGCTGACCTCCATTGATGACCTCGAAGCTCCAAATACGCTTCTGAAAAAGCAGAATAGACCCACAAGGGAAAAATTGACTATTTTGAGATTCTGACTGCACCAGCCTGATATGGACGTATTTTGAGCCAATCAAAATCGATTCGAACCACATTGGACCAACTTTCTATTTTAGAAACTTTCTATTTTTAGAAAGTTTTGCCAGTATCCATTTCTAAAGAAACCCAGAAAAACCCAGAAAACGTTACTAATTTTAGAAAATTTCTAAAAATAGCAGTTTTCCTAAAAATTAGGGATGAAAAATTGAGATCTCTAAAGGTTTTGTAGTTAAAATTTGCTCTGGCTTGAACCGGATCGTCGAGAAATTGAAATTTTGTGTTTTGACCCTCCATGCAAGACATGCACACCCAAATTTTGACCTTTTTGACTGTTTCGACAAGATTTTTACTCATTTCTTCAAAATGTCTAAGTGTAACAAAAATTTTTAATTTTTGAATTTTATGAACAATAAACTTATTCGGATTGAGCTGATAGTTGTGCCACCTTGCCTTCAAGTTGAGAATCCGTATTCAGTATATCGTGTGATATTGTTTTCAATAAACTTGTTTAGATTGCGCTGATAGATGTGCCACCTTGCCTTCAAGTTGAGAATCTATACTTGTTTATCGTCAAATAGTCAAACCTTGCTCTGTTTCCTCATGCTCTGTTTTCTTGAGGACACTAAATAGATTTTAAGTAATTAAGCTTAGTTGTAGTTAGTAATACTGCGAAACCAGAAAATACTCAACTGCAACGTATATAGTTTTCGAGAAAGCCTTGTACCTCTACAGCTGAAACAAAAAGACAGGATTTAGTTTAGTTTACTTTCCTTTTCAAAGCACTTTTGTCAAGCACAACAAGGGAGCTTCCCCTCCTAATTTGAAGAGCACTCATTGCGTAGTGTGCATAGCTGTTCGTACCAACTCTTACTCCAGAGGTGCTAGTTGTTACGCCAACACGAAGGCGGGACCAAATCCGAACCAGAAACAAAACTTACCTTTAATACCAGCAAGGGCAGAGCCAAGATGAAACCGGAATCGGGACCAAAGTTAGAACGGGAACAAAACATGGAAATAACCAATATTTCCAAGTTCAGCCTACATTCTGGCTCCGCGTCCGCAAAATGCAAAGTAACCGAGGACCACAGCAAGGCGGGGGCGGAGTTGAAACCAGATGAGGAAAGTGAAATTGGTTACAACTCCACATCCCAAATCCTTCTCGAAACCTGGCCCCGCAAAAGAGACCAAACACAAGGAAAAAACACAAAACAAACGCAAGCAGGATCGAAGCAAAAACCGATCCCGGGCGAACCACAATGGGGGCGAGAATGGAACCAAATCCGACACTGAAAGTTTTCAAAGTTTCAAGTTCGGATTCCATCCCGACCCCGCCTCCGACAACATACAAAGAGACGAGGAAAAAGACGAGAAAGAAGAAAAAGAAGGAGAGGAAACACCCCACGACCAAAAACAAAGAACAAAGGCAAAACAAACAAACAATCAAGACCGACGAAACTGGGACCAGAACAGAACCGAAACCTGGAACTTCAGAAAAGTTCCAGAGTTCAGTTTCGTTCTGTGTCCCGCTCCGCCAGAACAAAACAAAAACGCCTAAGGTAGAAGACAAAAGGCCAAAGGAAACAGAACAGAACAAGGGGGACCTATTTTAAACAAGTTTAAAATGGGGTGGTTATGCAAGGCATAACAGTAAGGAACAGTAGAGCATAGATTCATACAATAGCATAGATTGATAGGAAGAGGAAGGAAAGTTTTCAATTGAATGCTCTGTAAGAGATTGTTGTGAACACTCCTATAATAAAAAGAGTTATCATTGCTTGTGGTTTCATCTTTGATTGTGGGTAGCTAGCAAGATTCTTCGTCCTTCCGATTCACGTAGAACCTTAAAGTAAAGTAGATTTTAATTCATGCACGTGGATAGTTGTGGAATGTGGTGGTTGAATTAAGCGAGCTTCATTAATCCATACCACTAGCAAGCTCACTAATGGTGGGTTCGCCTTGTGTGGTCAACTGGAATATTGTGGACCTAACTTCGATTATGATTTACATGTTGATATGCGTCATTGTGATGGTGTCTTCATGTTGAATCGTGATTTGAATACCTCTAGTTACTCCTTTGAAGATTGCACCAGTTTTGTGGAAGTTGTCTGAGGTGAGGCAAAGCAAAGCTTGGTTGAGGCTTGTGAAATTCGATCTCCACGTCCTGCGCCTAGAGTAGACCATAGCATTTCTAATCCCTGCAACCATTCAAATTCCACACTTTTTGGTTAGTTTAGGAAATCTGAGCTTCATCGATAAATCCTCTGAAACTTGAAAACCCCTTTCTCCTGAGTAAACAATTGTGTAAGTCCCCTTGAAATACCAACAAATCACATCAAGCCAACTGAGTCTACATCCACTGCATAAAGGAACCTTGGAGTTGAATGCATGATCTTTCTCGCAATCTTAGCATGCATGATATTTTGATCAAGAGAGGATAGAGTGACCGTTGGAAACTTTATTCTGTGTTGGTGTGGTCATAAAACACCCGTCAACAATGACATGCCCTCAAAATTTTCTCTTTCATCTTTGATTTTGGGACAAGATACACTCAATTCTTATAAAGAATGAGCTCCTCAACCACCTTGTACCTATCATCTTGTAACTTGCCATCCAAAATGTCAATAGCAAATGTGTTCTTGGCAGATTCAGCTATTACAGAAACCCTCCAATCAGCAGATATATTAGTCATAGAGCACAAATAAGACTTCCTAGAGAGTGCATGACTCACCACATTATTCTTCCTCTTAACATACTCAATGTCAAAATCATAGGCTTGTAGCTTACTTGCTCGTTTTTGTTGTCTATCATTCAAATCCTTTTGATTGAGGAAGAAACTCAAGCTATTATGATACATTTTCACCAAACATTCCCCACAAAACAAGTATTGCCTGAACTTAGCTAGTGCATGCATGATGGCTAGCGTCTCCTTATCATATCTAGAGAAGCTACTCTCTAACTCCTTGAGCTTCCTACTCTCAAATACTATGGAGTGTATTTTTCATCAAAACCACTCCAATCCCTTCTCCTAAAGCATCATGCTCTAAAACAAAATGAAGTGAAAAATCTAGAACAGCCAAAATAGGACATGAACTCATTACCTCCTTGAGCTTGTCAAAACCACTCTATGCTAAAATGCTCCAAGAGAAGGCCCCCTTCTTCATCAAATCTGTCATTGGGCTGCAAGCTATGAAAATCCTTTAACAAACCTCCTACAATAGCTGCAAAGTCCCACAAACCCTCTCAAATGTGACAAAGTCCTAGGTCGAGGCCAATCCCTAATTGCCTTGATCTTCTCCTCATCCACACTAATGCCTTGGGCACTAATCTTATGCCCCACATACAATATCTCAATCTAGCCAGACTCACATTTGCATAGAACAAATGTTGCTCTGATATGCCAAGCACCTCATATATGTGCCTCAAGTGGTTCTCCCATGTCTTGTTGTAAATCGAGATGTCATCAAAGAAAACTAGCAAAAATTTTCTCAATTGTAAAATAAATACCTATTTCATGCATGATGGGAATGTGCAAGTACATTCGTCAAACCAAATGGCATAACCAAGAACTGAAAATACCCATAATGACACCTAAAAGTTGTTTTGTGCACATCCTCATCTCTGACTCTTATTTGAAGATAACCTGATTGTAGATTAATCTTGAAGTACACTACACCATGAAGCTCATCTATCAACTCATCAATCTTGGGTATGGGGTAGCAATTCTTCATAGTCTTCTTATTGAGAGCTCTATAATCAATGTGTGTCCTCATAGTACCATCCTTTTTCTTGAGGCCTATCCAATGGGGGTCCTAGGTCATAAGTGTCCCATGTCTAAGAACTCCTTAATCGCCTTCACAATCTCCCCCATGTGTCTCCTAGGATGACGATAAGATGTAGTGATGACCAATTTTGCTCCTTCCTCTAGCCCAATCACATTATGAAAGCCCCTATCTAATGGTAAACCTAAATGGATTTCACTGAACACCTTGTTATGTTTATCTAAGATAGATTGGATATCAGACCTCCCATCCTTGATGGACCTATATCCATAATCAAGCAATCTGCTACCCAAACTACTTGGCCTCTAGTTCTACAAAAAGCCCTCTCCATCCTCTTAGTTGAAACAATCCTAGGACCCCCATTGGATAGGCCTCAAAGAACCTCCTTGCCATCAAACTTGAATTTTAACTCCAAAGACTAAAAATTTTGTGTGTACTAGCCAAGTGAATGCAATCATTGCACTCGCAAAACCAAATATATCTCCCCAATGCCAACCGGATAGAAATAATCACATCTTATGTCCTCCTAGGGTCAACTTAAGTTATTGAATCCTTTGGTTGCATGGAATAGTTAACCCATCAGCCATCGTAACATTAAATCCCTCAAAATTCTCTGTCCTCAAACCCATCATAACCACAAATCCTTGATCAACGAGGTTGTGGGTGGCCTGACTATCAATCAAAATAGTCACCAATGTCCCTATAAGACTCCTCTAACTCGAAGAGGGTGATACCTAGGTGCTCCTAAAAGTGTTGCAAGTATGTCACATGAATGCTCTCCCCTCCTAGATCATCATGCAAGAAGTAACTAAAAGAATAAAGTAACTAATTCTAAACCTAACTATAGATTAAATAATAATAAAAGGAAATTAAACTATGTTCCACCAAGTTTCCAAGGACGGCTTTTCCAAGAGGTAGTGTTTTAGAGGACGAAAATTAAAATATAGATATATATATAGGAAATTTTGAATATTCATATGATAAGGCATTCACCATATTCATTATATAACCATATTACGAAACATTAGATCTGAATTGAGAGTTCACATGAATCAACAAACAAATTAAGAACATTTCAATGTCTACTTATCTAAGTTTGAGTCACTCCCAATATTAGGGACTACCTCATCCAATCGAACTCCAACCAATCCCTCTTGTAACTCCTCATCAATCTGTGTGCAATCTTTGGGATCAACATTGCATCATGTAGTTGGAATCCATTGATACTCAAGATTTTGTTGATTCTAAAGTTTTAAGGCACTATGTATGGCCACCAACATCTCAACTAGTCAAGAGATAAGCCTATTCCTTTTGATAGATTGGATGAAGTTGTATGTGGACCAATTCCTCTCAATAGTAGTAGAACTAACAATATTTGAAAGGAAGCAATTGGCAAGCATCTTCAACTCTAGTGCATCCTTTGCATGCCATGTCCACCATACTATAGGATTAGATTGAGCTAATGTATCCATATATGTCTTCACCTCTAGTTTGCTAAATGTTGCACCCCAAATATTGACAAAGACAATTCATTGTGCTCGAAGGATGATTGCTTTCTCATTACTTTCAAAGAGCCTTGAACCTTTCTTTCGCCACTTCATCATCAAGAGTCGCTCTCCCAAGCCTTAGTGCTTATCATTTAGTTTTAGAGCATAGGCTACCATATGAGGTGAGGGGTTCATATTGTTTCACTACCACATCATGATGGGCCTAATATGCTCCTCATATAATCACAAATCAAGATCATTGCAATGAATTGCTTGATTCATTTTCCCAAGCATGTTTTCAAATGCCTTATAAATCTCTACAAGACTAGGAGAGTCTATATTAGCATATCTAATGACCTGCATAATGGGTGAGATGAAGGAGCAAATGTATCTACAAACAAAAATTTCTAAAAAGAATAAGACTCAAATGAAAAAGTGCAATGCCCAAAATCTTCAATTGTTGTGCAACAATTTTCGCTTGCTACACAAGTCTTCTATTGTTGCACAAAATGGCAAAATAATTGGATCTTTTTGTTTGTAGGTGTTAGTTGTTGTTTTAGGTTTAGGGATGTTTTAAATTGACTCACTATGGTATCATCTTAGAATTTACAATAAATGCAAATCCAACTAAGAACAAAAATAAGATGGCACTAATTCAAAATGCAAACAAATTAAGAATAACAACGTTCCAAAATCTGTATTCAAGGTGTTCAAGATGTGAAAATGAAGGGAATGACTACAATATATAGGCTCAAGGATATGTGCAAGTCAAGGTGACAAGTGTCTCAGAGGAGAGCAATGAACTGAAGAACTAACTCAACTATAGGAACAAAGGTGTCAAGTGAGGTCATCTTGATGACCAATAGAACTCATCTCAATGAGGGAGATGTGGCACCTAACTACTGTCAATCAAAGAGTTGAATAAGATAGAGGTGGGATATGGTACTATCAATCAAGGAGATAGCATTTGCTCTTATTTCCTAATTTACTCAAGTAAATAAATAATATAAGATGCAATAATAATTAAATACACCAACATAAATAATAAATATGTGGAATAAACTAATTAATATATATAATTTTGTAGATATATTAAATACGTTGATGAATTGCTTAAAGAATAAGAGAGGGGTGGTCCCAATAACTGGTGTTGATTGGAGCTTTGTCCTCACTGAAGAGGCCAAAAATGATGGTAAATAGTTTTGAGTTTTAACATGGTAGCAGCCAATATCATATAATAATGTTGGATGTAGTCAATTCTGTCCCTGTGGCCTCAACTATTTTGTATAAAGCTGGTTCCTCTGTTTTATGATGGTTTTGTAAATCCTACATGCCTGTTTTGTGGCTGCATACATTGAAAATTTCTATACTTGTTAATGCAAAGGGAGAGGAGCCCAAGACCACAATTACTCTACCAAAGAAAATCTGAAAAACATATTCTATGAATTGTAAATAAAAACAAATCATATACATAGAATATGGTATATGAGAAATATCTTATTTTAATTTAAAGTCAATAGCCAAGTTTTAGAGTTGACATACAAGGGATATGGGAATATTGTTGTCAAGGAAACAACTAATTAAAGTGCTTAAAAGCACAAAGATGCCAACCACATCTCGGTCATGCCTCTCATATAGGTATATGCAAAACCGGGTGCAACGGATGAAATGCAACAATGTAATTGGATATAGAAGACTTTTATTATCAATTTATTAAGGTTTTCTGTTTGTTGGCTCATTGATTCAATCAAAGGCAATCGGGAGTTTCTTCATCAAGTGGGAGTTCTAGCTGACCAAACCCTAGATGCCATTGCTTGAAATCTATCTTGAAAGCCAATATAGCATATCAAAAATCTTGCAAGGAGCTGGCATTTCAAATCAAAATAATGCAATTGAATTTTTTAAATGTGTTTTTCTTAAATCATTTTTGCCCTGGGGTTTACCCAAGGCACTCCTTGAGCAACCCAAGTACACCTTGTGTATGTCCATGACATACCCAAGCCATATGAGCCATGCCTAATTCAGATCTCTAGGGAACCCAAACCCATTCAGGCCAGATATTGAGGCCTCTAGAGACGAACCTCGCGACATAGTTATATTCTGATCTGATTTTAGATATTTGGTGAACTGATAGTGTAATAAATTCAAATATCTATAATGCATTGTCACTCCATGAGATTGCGAGAAAAACATAAACACATTGGTCACATGAATGCTTTGTAGTGATGTTATTAGAATTTGTAATATTAATTTGAATAAAATAGACTGCTATTAAGGTCGTAATAAGAATAAAATAGACTTGGTAATTACGTGGTCAACTGATGTTTGATGTGGTATAAGTGAATTTGAGATCGTACAGTTTTATTGAATTCAAATTTGATATTCTTTAACTGTAGTGTAACAGAATTGTATTAGTTGTGTATTTGCTTACTTGTAAGTTGTAACATCATTTACATTTTTTTATAAACATATGAATGCACATCATCAAATGCTGATTCCTTTTCTAGATCATAATTCTATGTTATTCAAATATAGTTAAAACTGCTATGCAACCTAATCAGTTCAGTTATATCCTAGGTTAGAGAAAGCTAATAACCATAGCACACATATAAACTATAACAATTAAGTTGAAGTAAAACAAATTATGGAAGTATATGCCAATTTTACATGCCTGGGAAAGGGGTCTTGACAGATAAACTGGGCTTGCAAAAATTTGTCCACTCTTTCTACATTGATGTCATTTCCAAACCTTCAAATGTTTCAAGTGTAATTCCTTAACTTTAGTTCAGCATTCCAGAATACAAAATCAAAGACAATCAAATAGAAGTCTAATAGTCTGATTATTTGGAGGGCTTTGAAATGGTATTACAGTTCCTTTTCACTATCGATCTCTCAATGAATCAAAGGGAAAAAGGCGCCGGCAGTTTCTTGGACTTTCCCTACACCTTTTTTTCCTCACCATGCTTTTGATAAATAATTTTGATTGCATTCATTGACAAATCATGTCTCTAAGTGTTCAGTGGTGAGGGGAACTTGTCACTAACATTCATTTTCAAGAATTCATAGTGTTTTCCTTGTTGACAACTACAACTGATGTTGTTTTATCTTCTTGAGACAACAAAGAAAAATATTTGTAATAAAATATATCACAAAAGAGAATTTCTCTTGTTTCATTTAAAAGAGAAATAAGTGCATACCCATATACTACTGATGATAAATTTCTGATAAAGTTTAGTTTTAAGAAGTTTCCACCTGGGCTCTAGGATGAGATTTTGACTTCTCTTGGAGGAGAAAGTAGCTATTCCAATATGTATATTATTTTATAAGTTCTCTAGTAAAGGGGTGTAGAAGAAATATCAATTTATCAATTATATTTGCAGAAACCAAATTCACAATGCTCAATTTTCCATTGCCAAGGTAGTACTATGTAATGTCCCCATTTTAGCTCTAGCCAATCATAAATGAACATTAGGGTTTCCTATTTTATAGGAAGTTTTTGTTGGGCTTTTGAAGGCTTGCATGCAGGAGTTTGGAAATTATTAATACGGGAGCTTTAAGGTTTTAGGAGAGCAGGTGTAATGTCCCCATTTTTGTGAGCATCAGAGTTCGTAAGGATTAGCCTATCATTTGACCCTCGTAGGCTAACAGTTATGGATAGGGGGTCTTCTGTGGCAGTTACCCGGTGATTTGGGACATTACTCCTCATCTGGATTCAGGTTTTGGCCTTTGCACAAGCTTTTTGACTCAGATTGGCACACTTACTATTTATAGTAAGTTACTATTTTGGGAGTCAGGGTTTCCAATATTAGCAGGGCACCTGAACAGAGCATATTTGCAGTATCGACCGTTGATTGGACCTTTGCAGTTGTTTCTAGACTCAGTGGTGTGTACTTACTATTTATAGTAAGTTAGCTATCAGGAGTTACTATCTTTGGCAAGGCGTCTAATCACTCAAAGTTTGGCAAAATTGACCTTGGTTTCAGTTGGCATGGCTAACGGATGCATATTTATGGAGATATTAATATTTAATGTGTCATTAATGATTTTAATTAAAAAGGTTTATAATATAAAGTTATAAAATGACTTTATATTAAAAGGGATTATAATATAAAGTTATAAATTAACTTTATATTGAATGGGGCCAATGACACATTAAAAGTGTATTTAATGATATTATTATTCAACTTTGTCTTTATTGAGGCTGTGGAGTTTGTAGAAGAAACTAGGGTTCTACACATTAAGTACATTACAGGGCTTTGGAGAGCGATACCTCTTGAGAGTCAAGCAAAACAACTTCGATTCGGAGGCAGCCTCTAGTCTCACCTTCTGAAGATAGTAACTCTGAACACAAAAATGATTTGCTTCTCTTGACTGCGCAAAGAGAATCATCATGCACACAAGAATTGTGCATCGAATAAGAATCATGTACAGGTGGATCAAAGACAAAACTGTAAGCACTCCTCACCGTGTACACATTGTAAAACTCCTCTGTGAGCCCTGTTTGAAACCCCAATGCATTGGAAAGATCCCAAACACTGTGATCATTGCCCAAAACCGGACTAGTATCAGGAGTGTGATCAGTTTCCAACTCGAAGAGTGGATTATCATAGACTAATCCACCATCAAACTCGAATAATGGATTATTCACAAACTGCACAATCACTCCATGCTGATCTGAATCACCCATCTCAGAATCCACAGGAGTTTAATTTGTTGAAGATGTTGTGTTCTTGTAGTGCTTCGATATCATACCACTTTATTTTGATGGATGGATGCTAGTCACAGATTTATATTGGGATCAATTGGCGATAAGTTAGTATTATGTTTTGGATAGGTCCCAATGGATTCTTCACCCATACAGCAGTGAGATTGAGATCAGGAAATGTGAGAGAGTTAAATTGTGGAGTATGGTAGACTTCCATTTCGGGTTTGGGATCCAGGAATATTTTGTGCAACTATGTTTATGCTGGTGCTACAGGAGTCAGTTAGAGATGTGTGGGATATTTCACAGTTCTTCTTTTGGGCCTCCCGAGGTCTTGAGTTTCTTTGCAGTGGAGATTGCTTGGGGACAAGCAATTTCAGGGAGGGCGGACTGTAATGTCCCCATTTTTGTGAGCATCAGAGTTCGTAAGGATTAGCCTATCATTTGACCCTCGTAGGCTAACAGTTATGGATAGGGGGTCTCCTGTGGCAGTTACCCGGTGATTTGGGACATTACTCCTCAGCTGGATTTAGGGTTTGGCCTTTGCACAAGTTATTTGACTCAGATTGGCACACTTACTATTTATAGTAAGTTACTATTTTGGGAGAGTCAGGGTTTCCAATAATGGCAGGGCACCTGAACAGAGCATATTTGCAGTATCGACCGTTGATTGGACCTTTGTAGTTGTTTCTAGACTCAGTGGTGTGTACTTACTATTTATAGTAAGTCAGCTATCAGGAGTTACTATCTTTGGCAGGGCGTCTGATCAATCAGAGTTTGGCAAAATTGACCTTGGTTTCAGTTGGTATGGCTATCGGATGCATATTTATGGAGATATTAATATTTAATGTGTCATTAATGATTTTAATTAAAAGGGTTTATAATATAAAGTTATAAAATGACTTTATATTAAAAAGGATTATAATATAAAGTTATAAATTAACTTTATATT
>VDFB02206622.1:0-18406 GCA_007258455.2 Sequoia sempervirens
ATGCAAGTACAATGTTAAGAGCATCCAACCTTGTGAAGAGGGACATCTGACCATTATTTATAGAATGAAAGCTTCTAACTAACCCTAACTAACTAGACAGTCGACTCCATCAAACTAGGAGGACGCCATTTATTGAAAGCATGAAAAGAGGAAGGAAGTTATGCATGCACAAGACTTTAGTCAAACCGGTCTTTCTTTAACAAGCATCCATCATAACAACGCCTCCTAAATCTACTCAACTAACATACATGATCATTTAAAGGTAAGTTATAACTTCCACACGAGCTGGAAGTTTTTCCTCCATTAACCTCTTTAATAACCATCTTTTTGACTTCTTTAGCAACCGGTCAGCTGGCATGAACTTCTTTGCAAACTTCATTTATATTTGCATCTTAATGTGAACCCGCATAATGACATTAGCGTGCACAAAAAAATTGTATATCCATAATCACCTTAGAATAACATGCATTCAATCACATGTAAAATTAATATAGATATATCACATAGCAGGTTAAATATCATCAAAAGTTGTAGGGATAAGTTCATGCCCAAAGTCCATAAATTTAGGGAAATAATATAGAGAGTGTCAATAACCAAGTGCTAAAGTCCCATAGTAACAACAAAAATCATATGATAAACCCTATAAAAAATGAGTCATTATTTGGACTCATCATTGATCTTGATGCTTGAATCTTGATTTTAAACTTGAAACCTACATCACAATGTTAGATCCAAAAACATGCATGATGCTTGATAAATTTGACATGATGCTTGAGATCTTGAATGCTGCAAAAAATACTTGAGAAATATGCTCTTGAACACCTTTGACAATAATCTTACCTCTTGTGAAAGTTGGATAATGTTGATTTTGAAAATATAGGATTTGAATTGATAAAAATACATTGCTTTTAAACACAATTTTCTAATTTCTCGAAAATTAAACATTACAAGCTGACACTTAAAACTTGAACTTAGGACTTTAAGATATCACCAAAAACATGTTTAAAATTTGAAATTGTTATCTTAATTTATTGGTGTTAATAATGATAAATGCATTAATTAAATCATAATTCTCTTTTCGTCAAAAATTGCAATTAATTAGCCTTGTAAATGCAAAATTTAGGCAATTAGGCTTAATTAAGGTACTCAAACATAGTGTGAAAATTTAGAGTACATTTTCCAACACTACATTTAGCCCTCACTTTAGTGAGAGGATGAGCTTGCGCTCAAATTCACACTAAAGTAGTCAAACAAGCACCAAGATAGGTTTAATTGTACAACTGTTGGAAAGGTAAGACAAAAAAGGTCAAGGAGGATGATCAAGCCCCCAAGATCTAAGATATCATGACAAACCAACAAAGGCACAAAGAGACACATGCCTATATTAAATATGTAGCAACAAGACAAGATACACAAGCATATACTGCCAAAATTAAGAGAAGAGAAAGAGGGGTGGATCAAGCCTTGACTATTTGTCCAACTGGTATGGATCAAGCCTTAGCTATTTGTCCAAAAAATCATTTACAAGTGAAAACTTGCTGTCCACTATGCAAACCAAATGCACTCACATGGGCTAGTGAAAAACCTGTTGTCCACTAGGTGAGCCCCAAAAAGTGGTTAATGGGAAGTCATGCCAAGTCTAGGCTCCCATTGTACTTGTTACCAAATTCTGCCCCTGGCCAATTGGTGGAGCAGTTGACTATTATTCATCATAAGGTGGAACTGCTGATTGAATTTCAAATGCTGTTTCACATTTTTATCATTATGCATTGAGCAACAGTTATAATTTTTAAAGAATGGAGTTTTAGAGTGCCATTCAGATGTTGTAGAATCAAAAGAAATATAAAATTGAGTAAATGAGCAGAATAGCATTTTAGATGCTTTCATTTATTTCATTAAAACTCATATTTTATAAGGCTTCATTTGATTTCACAATCAGAATGATATTACAACATTGCATGAAAATGCATTTTCTTTTCAAATGAAAAGCAGAATTGATATCAGCCATCTACACAAATGGGATAACTATTACAATACATTGCTAATAGCACATTGCACTACTGAATATGTAGAAAGGAAAGCACATAAGTGATGGCATAATCATCATTGCCTGATTATCGACGTTTGATGTTGAATGGTGCACCCTGTCTTCTCGAGCTCTGTCGACCTGAAAGAGGGAAAAAGAGGTGTCAGTGGTTTCGATTATGATGAAACCTATATGAGGCACCCGCAATAGTACAACCTACTATTAGTTATGCATTGAAACAATCAATCCAATCAAGTGCAATATGAAAGAAATGAGTTGAAGGAGAGATAACAATATCATGATCATCATGTTCTATTTTTATGCTAACATTGTTTGTTTCCTTGTGCAGGTATAGGTAAAATCACGAAGTTAAACATTATTCGAAGACCAAGCATGTGGAAAATGGCTCAAGTGGAGTCAAGATGTCGCTCTATTCATTAAATAGGCTGATTTTAAATATACATCATCATTTTCATTAAGAGAAGTGAAGACAACCGAAGGAGTAAAACAAGAGTTATCCATCAAGCAACTAAATCAACTATACATTCATAACGATCAGGTTATACTTTCTGAAGGAAACAGGTGAACAGTGAATTTAGTTCACTTAAGGAATCCAACTGAGTACATTTACATCAGAGAGCAGATTTTGAAGACTGTTTGTTAAGAAAAACATAAAAATGCATGAAGAGTACCATGTTATAGCTGAGTACGAAATATAGATTAGATACTCGAATGGTTAATAAACTATCAATTTTAGCTTGACTAGAAATGCAATGTATTCAGATGACAAATAAGTCACTAGTTCCAGTTGACTGGTAAAGATAAATACAACATTATAAGTGTAATGATAAAGTGATCATTCCAGAATAAAAGGGGAAGAGTAAGCATTTTCCGTGAGTTCTTATTGTCAGCCAGGTATACAATGTGAGGTTGTGTAGTTCATGGTACAATGTCAGTTAAAATCTCTACAAAGTGCTTATCATAAAAAGCAATAGCGCAATGTTGCTATATGGTGTGTAAAGTCGGAGAAATCAAGGGAGGTTTTTCAACAAGCATCATGATACAAAGATTCCATCATGGAATACTATTTGCGCTATTTCGCGACAACCATTTATTTTGGGTTGAGATGGTGCTCAAATAGAGCCATATTTAGTCAAGACTTATTGCCAATCAAGTATGATGTGTATTCAAATTGTTTTCAGTAAGTTACAAGTGTCAAGCAAAGTACACACGAACATAATTGTCAAAATCAGGTTATGGAAGCATGAGAATTCAAACATGGCATGCCAATGATGCCTGAATTATAAACAAAAAGCATAAGAAGAACCTTTTAAATACAGACATGTGAAGCTTCAGGCAATAAGAAAAGAAAGAATATCAAGTTTTTAATACAATGCAACATTAGTGAATGCAAAGTAAACAGTTTCATTCTAGAATGATGAAGGCCTGAACAGGGCATAGCAAATATAATACATGACTGTCAGAGTCATAAGAGCAGTCATGAATTGAACAAAGGATAGTTCATCACAGTCATCTCAAAAGGAAGTCTTTCTCTGACAAGGAGTGACATTGATGACAGATTTGGAGCAACATGGTCCCCACTACCGTCGAAAGAGACGAAAAATAGAGTAATGGATGATCCAAAAATGAGCATCATTTCTTCAAATATCAAATGCCAATATGGAGTTCTATATTATAGCTAATGATGTGAGTGTCTTTCCTAAAATATAAATGCATATAAAGCTATTGTGAATCAAACCCCAGTAGGAAATGCATACATTGTTCTTTGAAATATGGTATACCCATATGAGGGTTCGTGCCGAAATGCAACACTACATGTAATGTATGATGGGTCGAGCCCATAAACTGAATTCAGTAGAAATACACATATTTTTTTATTCTTACAGGGGCTTTCAGTTCTGAGGGTAAACAAAGATGAACAGTAGTTACCCATGTTGGGGTTTCCAATAAACACACATATTTTCACTATTTTCGGCCATTTATGATACCCATATTTGGGTTGAGCTTCCAAATACAGAAAAATGCAATAATGGAGAGAACCCATATGGGTTTTATATAAAACAACAGTAGAGTACAAAAGTGTGAATTCCCTATGATCAATCGGGCTTCAAAATGAAGGAAATGCAGTTTTCTTCAGGGATTACAAATACCCATATGTAGATTCATCGTCAAATATACGAAAGGGAAATTTCTTGTTTTGGGTTGAGCCCAAAACCTTTAAGTTAAGCTTTCTATAATACACATTTGGTGCGGCCTGAACATGGCCAAAAGTTCATGAAATAAAAGAGAGCTTCTTTAGGTTTCTACAGAGCAAAAGGATTACCAGTTCAAGGCAGAAACTGAGTACTCTCGCCGTGGCCAAGAGCTTCACTAAGCATCCAGAAGTTGAGAGTCGAGCTCTCAATGAAGGTCGAGCTCACACAATAGTAAATGAAGTCACAGGAAATGCAATATAAAGAGATATTAAAGGCTGTGTATAGCCGCGGCCTCAGGGTTAGAAAAATTTAAATATGGAGCCATGGAAGCCGTGGAACAATGAGCAGATAGCTCACCTTTGTGATAGTAGAGAAAAATGATAACGAAGGATGAGCTCTCTCTTAGATCTTTTAGGAGGAACTCGAGCTCATATCGGCCAAGGTAAAGTAAATCAAAGAACATGAATAGGTTAGAAGAGAAGCATGACGGGCCACGGCCTTAAAACTTCTGATATTCCAGAATTCCTGAATGAAAGGAAAATAACTTTGATACAAAGCAAACGAAGCTTACCCACTGGAGTTTCAGACCACTGGTGAGCATGGAGAAAGTCATCAAAGCATTTGAGCTCGAATTTGACACAGTCATGGTGGTGGCAGAGCTTCTTTCTTCCAAGTTGAAGAGTGTAAAATGAGTGATCATTAGGGTTTGATTTTGTTTTGACCGAAACCCTAATTCGAACATCATGATGGTCCAGAATGTTCAATCAAAGCATGTGGTGAACTTCAAATGGGGTCGAAATTATAATCTATGCATTATGACCTTTATTAAAATTTGAGCTAATGTATATGTGGGGTGGTCGACAAATTTATGTGCCTAGGTCATAGTAAAGTCTTTATGACTTATTTTGTTTTTCCTTAGTGAAATATGAAGTTGGGTAAGGCTTAGACAATATTAATATTTGTGAATACCCTATGACTTAGGGTTAATTATTCTTTAGGGTTTTATTTTGATTTATTTTAAAGAAATCAATGAAGATTGAAGATATGAGAAAGGATAATTATGTAATGTTTTTTTTAATATTTTTTGAGAAAATCATAATATTGTAATGGAGAAGTGAGGAGATTTTCTTTTTGCAAAAGATTTTCAATCTTTAATTGCAAAAATAAGATTGATTGTGCAAATCTGCATCTTGTAAAGCAGAATCATAAAGCGATATTCTATAAATTGCTTTGTGTTTTCTTGCTATTTTTAGCAATTCTTTTGTTGACTTTTCCTCTTGGTCGGATTTTAGACCTATCTTGGAGGGATAAGGTGTTTTTTGAGCTTTTAAAGCAAGATTATCCTATTTTTAGAGGCTTGACAGTATAATCATAAAAGCAGTGTGCTTTTTTATGCTTTTAGGCAATTTTTTGAGACAATTTGAAGCCTTTTTTCCTTGAGCTTTTCCTGAGCTCAGATTAGGGTTTCTTGAGAGCTATGTTTTGATAGAATTAGTCTTTTAGCTCTCCTCTCTCAGTAGTTCAAATCAGAGTTCCTGCTCATACACACTTTTTTGGGCTTGTGAATCCATTATTGTTCTTAGTTTCAGATTATGGCATTCTCCTTCAGTTGAATAAAGACAACATTCCTACTTCTCATTTCTGTGTCCATTTGCAGTTTTAGTTTGATTTTATCTTGTGATTTCTGTTTATAGAATCCTTGTTTTGTCCTTAGACTGTAATTCTTAATGCATAAAAGTTTGAAAATACAGGTTGCATATTGTGCTTCAAGGCGAGTCTTCATGCAAATCATTTATGTATCAATCGTTCTTGAGAAGTTGTGAGATATTGCATCTTTCTGAAAACTATTTGTGAGGAAGAGATCATAACCGTCATTAAATCATCAGTTAGATTCAGATTTGTTTTTAGTTCATCTTTTTATCCCTTTCCCTCTGAATTTTTAGAGTAATAATTATTATTCAGAGAACCAGCTCACTCTGGAGATTCCTTCTTCGTTCAGATCACCCACATCTAAAGAAGGTTTCCATGTTTCAGTGGGTTGCTAAATATTGCATTCATGTGGTGCAAAAATATTGATACCGCTTTTGGCACACCGGTGGACTCTCAAAATCAATTTCAGAGAAGTTTCTTTAATCCCTTAAAAGCTGTTTGGTGTATGCAGCAAGTTATTTAGCCTTTTGGAGGCCCTTTTCAATATACCTGGCGATTCCATTCTCTGAGTTTCAAGCAGATCCAGTGTGAACAGCGCACAAAAGAACACATACTGAAAGGTCAGGTGTTCCCTTCAGAATTATCAGCCTTTGGAGGCATAGTCATCAAACACCATGGCGACTCTGAGAGGCCTTTTCTGGTTTCAAAATGATCAAGTGCTGGTATGTTGTTAAAGATTCTAAGTTTTTGATCATTTTTAGCCTTTAGATGAATAAATATGTCAATATTTCATGGGCATGTATCATATCACCCGTCATATCATGGAGATACTACTTACCCATCTCCATATCAGCCACATTCGCATAATCATGCTACTGATTCCAGTTCCATGGCTTTTCAAAACCAGCATGCGTAGTATAGTTGCCACCCACCCACCCCTGCTCATTATTCATCTCAGCCCTCCTATGTTAAAAATCAATCCCAAGAGATCGAAGACTTGAGTTTCAGAGAAATAAGGCTGAACTATGAAAGGCAAATGAGTCAAATAGATCAGCAGGAGGAGATGGCAAGTATAAAAAGCACGTTGCTTGATTACATGAATCAGCTCACAGAGATCAAGAAGCAGTATGAGTATAATCAGCAGTAGGAGGAGTTGGCTTATCAAGCCTATCTTCACGATCAGAAGCTGGAGACCCAAAGAGCACAGTTTGAGGAGGATTTAGAGAGAGAGGCAGCCACACAGACAAATCTTTTTCTTGCTCGGTGTCAAAGGTTGGAAGCCCAAACAGCTCCTGTCAGTTCTGAACATCCTATTCAAGAAGAGGTTCTTAAATTCAAATTTCCAAGTTTTATGAAAAATGAGCCTCCTATCATACCGAAAGTCAAAATGCCAAGTTTTAGGAAAAATAGTGCTTTTAGTTCCCCAAATCAACCTCCTAATATTGAAATCTCGAATTTTCAAAACCACCATCCCTTGCAAGTTGAGGGAAATGACTACGGTCAACCTGTCAGTATTCGTGACTAGTCCATTAGGAAGCAAACTCCTTTCCTCCAGGAAACTCCAAAAATCCCACAAGTTTCCCAGCCAGATAATTTTGATTGTCCTGTCACTATTGATGACAGACCTGTTGACTCAGAAAATGACTCATCTTTTGCCATGGAAGAAGCTAGAAGAGTAAACTTATTGCATATAGCTATGGAAGAATATCGCTTGCAGCAACAGAAGATTGAACGAGAAGAACCTTGTTTTGTGGAGGACAATGGAAAGTTTTCAGAGGAACAATTGCTACAACATACAGAGCAGGCAGTTTCTGCTGACTGCACTTCTTTCTCGGCTGAACCTAAGAGTGTTGCATGTGCAGAGGAAGTTGATTCTTTGGAACAGCAGAATGTCGATGATTATTTCGAAGTATCTAATTGGTATAGCGATAAAGAGGACCCAGAATGTCAGGAGCAGTTGTTGCAGGAGATAGAGGAGACTGTGTTTGAGGAACCACAAATTCAAGATCAAGAAATGACCGACAACTCTCAAGTTCTGCTTGATCTGTTTGATGAGTTACCATTTTTTGTGGATAATGAGGAAAGCTCATCCTAGATTACGCCCATACCCACTCTAGAACAGCAGGAAGAAGTTCAAAATTCTAATGTTTTGATACCTCAAAGGAGCTGTAGCGAAGTAACTAATAGTCTTCCTCCACAAGGAACTGAAAGTGAGAGGGAAGACGACATGTTTTGGGACGACCTCGAAGCTTTTGTTTCAAACTTAGATGCCAAACACTCACCTTTTGAGGGAGAAATTTTGGAGCAACAGCTTGAGGAGACAAAAGGGGGTGTCCAAACTCAAGGTTTGACCAATTTATTTGAAGAATTTCCTTTATTCTTTAGTAATGATGAAGATAATGCATATGAAACAACAAAGCCATCAAATTTTGATCAGCAAAGCCATGAAGATGTCAATGATAAGTCATCAATCTGTTCACAAGGAAGTAAAGATAACATGGTTATCAAATGCCAGAACCTCGATGAACCTGGTGCAATAGTTCAAACAGAACGAGATCAAGCTACGCATAAGCATGACACTGTTGTACAAGGTAATGGCCTTGATATCTTTACAATTTTTCAAGAAAATAGTCAAGTGGACACCTCAAAGCCTATTATGCATACAGAAGATAATGATGGGACCCACGAGAACTTGTACGCTAATATAATTGATGAGTTTTGTGCAAGGTTGGGTGATATGTTTTCAAATGATCCTCATCAGAAAGATGAGATTGAAGTAGTAGGGAACTAGCAAGGAACCAGAGGGGCAAGTTCTGGTTTCACCCTTTCGATTGGCTGCCCCATCAGACATCTAGCTAGGGATGTTGGCAAGATCCAAAGGATTTCCAGTGCACCTAAGGATGAGGTGGCAATCGAGGGGCAGCAAATCCCACCTTTTCATTCCGGGAAAATCAGAGGTATGCTTGATCAGACTCACATGATCTGTGCTTTTGATTGTAATCTACAAGTTGCAATACAACAATGTGTGGGAAGCATCTTCAATTTTCATCGCCTAGTGCAAATTTGTGAGCATGCAAAGTATCTTTAGTTGACTAGGAGAGGCAGTTATTTTTCGAAGCCTGTAAATGGTTTTGTCTGAGTACCTTTTTACTCGTTAGTGTAGGATAGAATAGTTGCTGCAAATAAGTGTGTTTCACACATTTACTTTCAGTAGTTTTCCTTTCCCTAAGTGTTGCTGCGCATTTGTTTTGTTGGCCATCAGGGCCTGTTAGTTTGCTTTCAGTCTGTTTTGTTTTCTTCCTGTTGTTTGGAGGTTACTGTCCATGTTTCTGAGTTTCAGGAAGGGAATAGAATTGACTCTGCGCCCAATGAATTGTTTAAAGGCCACTGATCTATGCTTAGCAGGCAAGCATATAGCAGAAATCGCCAAAATGTTACCAAATTTTTTCCTTGGCTCAATTGGTGAAGCCGGCTGAATGTTATTTATCATAAGGAAGAATTGCATTTAAGTTCAATGCTGTTTCACATTATCATTATTATGCATTGAGCAACAGTTATACCTTTTTAAAGAAGAATAGAGTTTCAGAGTGCCATTCAGATGTTGCAGAATTAAAAGAAATACAGAGTTGAGTAAATGAGCAGAATAGCATTTCAGATGCTTTCATTTATTTCGTAAAGAACTCATATTTTTACAAGGCTTCATTTGATTTCACAATCAGAATGATATTACAACATTGCATGAAAATGCATTTTCTTTGCAATTGAAAAGCAAAATTGAAATCAAAGATCCACACAAGCTGTGGATATAACTGTGACAACATATTGCTAATAGCACATTGCACTACTGAAGATACAGAAAGGAAAACACATAAGTGACAGCATAATCATCATTGCCTAATTATTGACGTTTGACACTGAATGGTGCACCTTGCCTTCTTGAGCTCCGTCGACCTGTAAGAGGGAAAGAGAGGGTGTTAGTGGCTTTGACTATGATGTAACTTATATGGAGCACCCGCAATAGTACAACATACTATTAACAATGCATTGAAACAGTCAATCAAGTGCAGTATGAAGGAAATGAGCTGAAGGAAAGATAACAATATCATGATCATCATGTTATGTTTTTATGCTAACATTGTTTGTTTCCTTGTGTAGGTATAGGTAAAATCATGAAGTTGAATATTATTCAAAGACCAAGCATGTGGTGGAAAACGAGCTCCCACAAGGGTAGAGCTCGACATGCTGCCCTATTCATTAAATAGGCCGATTTTAAATATACATCATCATTTTCATTAAGAGAAGTGAAGACAACCGAAGGAGTAAAACAAGAGTTATCCATCAAGCAACTAAATCAACTATACATTCATAACGATCAGGTTATACTTTCTGAAGGAAACAGGTGAACAGTGAATTTAGTTCACTTAAGGAATCCAACTGAGTACATTTACATCGGAGAGCAGATTTTGAAGACTGTTTGTTAAGAAAAACATAAAAATGCATGAAGAGTACCATGTTATAGCTGAGTACGAAATATAGATTAGACACTCGAATGGTTAATAAGCTATCAATTTTAGCTTGACTGGAAATGCAATGTATTCAGATGACAAATAAGTCACTAGTTCCAGTTGACTGGTAAAGATAAATACAACATTATAAGTGTAATGATAAAGTGATCATTCCAGAATAAAAGGGGAAGAGTAAGCATTTTCTTTCCAGGAGTTCTGAGTTGTCAGTTATGTATACGAGCTGGTGAGTATAGGTAGTTCGTGGTGCTGCAATGTTTCAAGTTAAAATCTCTACAAAGTGCAAATACAGAAAGTAATAGCAATGTTGCTATATGGTAAAATTTGAGAAATTCAGAAGAGAGGTTTTTCATGTAGCAAGCATCAGTGATACAGTATTTGAATATGGAATACTATTTAACGAAAAGCTACAGCAAGGACAACCATTTCTTTTGGGTTGAGATGGTGCTTCAAATAGAGCCATATTTAACTGAAGACGGTAATCAAGTATGATGTGCATTCAAATTGTTGACCGTAAGTTACAAGTGTCAAGCAAGGTACACATGAACAAAATTGTCAAAATCAGGTTATGGAAGCATGAGAGTTCAAGCATGGCATGCCAATGATGCCTAAAGTATAAACATAAAGCATAAGAAGAACCTTTTAAATACAGACATGTGAAGCTTCAGGCAATAAGAAGAGAAAGAATATCAAGTTTTTAATACAATGCAACATTAGTGAATGCAAAATAAATAGTTTCATTCTAGAATGATGAAGGCCTGAACAGGGCATATCAAATATAATACATGACTGTCAGAGTCATAAGAGCAGTCATGAATTGAACAAAGGATAGTTCATCACAGTCATCTCAAAAGGAAGTCTTTCTCTGACAAGGAGTGACATTGATGACAGATTTGGAGCAACATGGTCCCCACTACCGTCGAAAGAGACGAAAAATAGAGTAATGGATGATCCAAAAATGAGCATCATTTCTTCAAATATCAAATGCCAATATGGAGTTCTATATTATAGCTAATGATGTGAGTGTCTTTCCTAAAATATAAATGCATATAAAGCTATTGTGAATCAAACCCCAGTAGGAAATGCATACATTGTTCTTTGAAATATGGTATACCCATATGAGGGTTCGTGCCGAAATGCAACACTACATGTAATGTATGATGGGTCGAGCCCATAAACTGAATTCAGTAGAAATACACATATTTTTTTATTCTTACAGGGGCTTTCAGTTCTGAGGGTAAACAAAGATGAACAGTAGTTACCCATGTTGGGGTTTCCAATAAACACACATATTTTCACTATTTTCGGCCATTTATGATACCCATATTTGGGTTGAGCTTCCAAATACAGAAAAATGCAATAATGGAGAGAACCCATATGGGTTTTATATAAAACAATAGTAGAGTACAAAAGTGTGAATTCCCTATGATCAATCGGGCTTCAAAATGAAGGAAATGTAGTTTTCTTCAGGGATTACAAATACCCATATGTAGATTCATCGTCAAATATACGAAAGGGAAATTTATTGTTTTGGGTTGAGCCCAAAACCTTTAAGTTAAGCTTTCTATAATACACATTTGGTGCGGCCTGAACATGGCCAAAAGTTCATGAAATAAAAGAGAGCTTCTTTAGGTTTCTACAGAGCAAAAGGATTACCAGTTCAAGGCAGAAACTAAGTACTCTCGCCGTGGCCAAGAGCTTCACTAAGCATCCAGAAGTTGAGAGTCGAGTTCTCAATGAAGGTCGAGCTCATACAATAGTAAATGAAGTCACATGAAATGCAATATAAAGAGATATTAGAGGCTGTGTATAGCCGCGGCCTCAGGGTTAGAAAAATTTAAATATGGAGCCATGGAAGCCATGGAACAATGAGCAGATAGCTCACCTTTGTGACAGTAGAGAAAAATGATAACGCAGGACGAGCTCTCTCTTAGATCTTTTAGGAGGAACTCGAGCTCATATCGGCCAAGGTAAAGTAAATCAAAGAACATGAATAGGTTAGAAGAGAAGCATGACGGGCCGCGACCTTAAAACTTCTGATATTCCAGAATTCCTGAATGAAAGGAAAATAACTTTGATACAAAGCAAACGAAGCTTACTCACTGGAGTTTCAGACCACTGGTGAGCATGGAGAAGGTCATCAAAGAATTTGAGCTCGAATTTGACACAGTCATGGTGGCGGCAGAGCTTCTTTCTTCCAAGTTGAAGAGTGTAAAATGAGTGATCATTAGGGTTTGATTTTGTTTTGACCGAAACCCTAATTCGAACATCATGATGGTCCAGAATGTTCAATCGAAGCATGTGGTGAACTTCAAATGGGGTCGAAATTATAATCTATGCATTATTACCTTTATTAAAATTTGAGCTAATGTATATGTGGGGTGGTCGACAATTTTATGTGCCTAGGTCATAGTATAGTCTTTATGACTTATTTTGTTTTTCCTTAGTGAAATATGAAGTTGGGTAAGGCTTAGACAATATTAATATTTGTGAATACCCTATGACTTAGGGTTAATTATTCTTTAGGGTTTTATTTTGATTGATTTTAAAGAAATCAATGAAGATTGAAGATATGAGAAAGGATAATTATGTAATGTTTTTTTTAATATTTTTTGAGAAAATCATAATATTGTAATGGAGAAGTGAGGAGATTTTCTTTTTGCAAAAGATTTTCAATCTTTAATTGCAAAAATAAGATTGATTGTGCAAATTTGCATCTTGTAAAGCAGAATCATAAAGCGATATTCTATAAATTGCTTTGTGTTTTCTTGCTATTTTTAGCAATTCTTTTGTTGACTTTTCCTCTTGGTCGGATTTCAGACCTATCTTGGAGGGATAAGGTGTTTTTTGAGCTTTTAAAGCAAGATTATCCTATTTTTAGAGGCTTGACAGTATAATCATAAAAGCAGTGTGCTTTTTTCTGCTTTTAGGCAATTTTTTGAGACAATTTGAAGCCTTTTTTCCTTGAGCTTTTCCTGAGCTCAGATTAGGGTTTCTTGAGAGCTATGTTTTGATAGACTTAGTCTTTTAGCTCTCCTCTCTCAGTAGTTCAGATCAGAGTTCCTGCTCATACACACTTTTTTGGGCTTGTGAATCCATTATTGTTCTTAGTTTCAGATTATGGCATTCTCCTTCAGTTGAATAAAGACAACATTCCTACTTCTCATTTTTGTGTCCATTTGCAGTTTTAGTTTGATTTTATCTTGTGATTTCTGTTTATAGAATCCTTGTTTTGTCCTTAGACTATAATTCTTAATGCATAAAAGTTTGAAAATACAGGTTGCATATTGTGCTTCAAGGCGAGTCTTCATGCAAATCATTTATGTATCAATCGTTCTTGAGAAGTTGTGAGATATTGCATCTTTCTGAAAACTATTTGTGAGGAAGAGATCATAACCGTCATTAAATCATCAGTTAGATTCAGATTTGTTTTTAGTTCATCTTTTTATCCCTTTCCCTCTGAATTTTTAGAGTAATAATTATTATTCAGAGAACCAGCTCACTCTGGAGATTCCTTCTTCATTCAGATCACCCACATTTGAAGAAGGTTTCCATGTTTTAGTAGTTTGCTGAATATTGCATTCAACAGGGTGCAAAACTATTGATAACAATACTAACCATACCAAAGTTATACCTCCTAATAAATTTGATAAGGTGCACAAAAAATTGTCTAAAAGGCTAGCAAAGGCTCCACTAGCAAACAAGTTGTGTTATGCTTGGTGGCCTTGAAAAACATAAAGGCTCCACTGGCAAGCAAGTTGTGTTATGCTTGGTGGCCTTGATACATGGAATAGGATAAGACATCCAAAGGGGTTTTTCTTAGTTCATGAAAGGTCTCACCTTAGGGAACATTGTGCTTAATGTCTCCAAGAGAGAGGACTATGAGGATAAAAGATTCACAACTTAGGAAATGCAGTTTAGCATCACCACTAAGAGGATGCCATATACTTAGAAAGGCCACACAATTGAAGGACATAAAACCCAATGACACCACTAACAAGACACATCATGTGAAGTAAGAAGATCACACTTTGAAGCAAACAATGAGCGGGGACATGTATGCCCCCACTTTAAAAATTGCTTAAACACCAAGCTATGGCGGTAATTTACTATAAATAGAAAGGAAAAATGGGGTATAATGCACCTATTTCCCTCTATTTCATTAGGAAAAAGAGATCCCTTAAGCCAAGGTTGACTTTCAGCCCTTAGGTGAGTCAACCTTGAAGGAGATCTTGTTGTTTTCCTTATGATCTAGGATGGGGAGATAGATTGAAACAACACTTTTGGGAGAAAGATTAAAAATAGTAAATAAACCCAAAAATGCAAAGTAACACTTGAAATCAAAAGATTAAACCTTAATCTAATGAAACCTACAACTTTTGACAATCTAGAAGGTTAAGTATTTTTGCACCTATCATCAAAATGTTGTTGAGTGTCCTTGAGACTCATTCATCCCAAGGGCGAATGGGTCTTTGTAGGGTCTGAAATCTTTAAGTCCTTAGTCCTATTTTGCACTCCAATTCTCTGGGTTTCACAGCAGAAATTTAAATAAATTCTAAAAGTGAGTTTTCATGGCCGGCAACAACTATGAAAACTTTTAACTAACAACTTTTCCAATTTTGCTCCTTAAGAGATCTTCAATCCTTCTTCAAACTAAGATTTGCAACACACACAAGAGGGGGAAATTTTTTTTTTTTGGGGAATGGGGGTTTGCCTTGGTCAAAACCTGTTTTGGTAATTAAACCTTGAATTGAGATAATGAAACATGAAAGAAATGATGAATGAATAAGTGCTATGTTGCAACTCACCAAACCCTTAGTTTAAAACCTCGAAGAGCTACAACTTAGTAGATCTCTCCAAGGTCTAGATATTGCATTAAATGACTTGATTGATGATGTTGATCTTGATGCTTGAATCTTGATTTGAAACTTGAAACCTACATCACAATGTTAGATTAAAAACATGCATGATGCTTGATAACTTTGACATGATGCTTGAGATCTTGAATGCTGTAACAAATATTTGAGAAATATGCTCTTGAACACCTTTGACAATAATCTTAGCTCTTGTGGAAGTTGGATAATGTTGCTTTTGAAAATATAGGATTTGAATTGATAAAAGACCTTGCTTTTATAAACAATTTTCTAATTTCCCAAAAATTAAACATTACAAGGCAACACTTAAAACTTGAATTTAGGACTTTAAGATGCCACCAAAAACATGTTTAAAATTTGAAATTGTGATCTTAAGAGGGACCCATTCACCCAAGGGTGAATGGGTGTTGACCTAAATAATTAGGACCTATTCATTTCTTGGTGTTAATAATGATAATTGCATTAATTAAATCATCATTCCCCTTTCAGAAATTGCAATTAATTAGCCTTGTAAATGCAAAATTTAGGCAATTAGAGGCTTAATTAAGTCCAATTTAATTAAGGGGCCCAAACATAGTGTGAAAATGTAAAAGAGTACATTTTTCGACACTACAGGTACTTGCACTAAACTATAGGTTATTTATTAAATTATCATAGTACTAATGACATGATACAAATACAAAATTTAGTGTATAGGCATTTGCAAATTCAAATTGATTTGAAGGTCTTGATAGATAGAGGTCAACAAGCGATTATGTGTTTATTTTATTTGGGGGAGTAGTGAGTTGGATGAGAAAGAGGTGGAAAATTGTTCCCCGTCAACTACTAAAGAAAAATATATGCTTGTAATACATTCTTGTAAGGAATTAGTGTGGTTGAAGAGATTGAATGATAATATTGATTTTAAGAGTCAAAAATTGGTTAAATATGATTCATATAATGTAAATTTTCTAGCAAAAAATCATACAAATCATATTAATGTGCAATATCATTTTTGAGGGAGATGGTTGAGAGTAGAAAAATATAGATGGTAAAAATTGATACTTAGGTAAACACTATATATTCTTTCACAAAATTTGCAAGCACCACCAAGTTCATGTGGTTTAGGGATGAGATGGTCTTATCCTATTCTCAAGCATGAGGCTAGTCTCTTGGATTGAATATTTCACTCTATCCTATAGTAAATATCAAGTGGGATAATATTGGAACTTGGTTGATATTCACTAGTGGAGAGTCCTTGTAAGGAGATTTTATCTACATACTTGATTGTGGTGATATGTAGTGAAGTTAAAAATGTTGTGGTACATAATAGGCATAGTTATTTAGACATGATTAGAAGGTTGTAGGTGTTGCATTAAATCATATATTTTTCATATGTGGTGATGTTATAGCAACAATAAAGAATTTGGAGAAGAAATCAACCACATATGAAAGACAATATTTGTTAGAAGCATGAATAGTGATACATGAGAACTTATGACAAAATTTAAGTTCATGCAACACAATCTAAGAGTAGGGTAATATTTTATAAGATGGAATGAGGTACCAAAATTAGTGGAAATTGATTTTATATTTGTGTGAGCTACCATAAGAAAGGAGCTAGTAGTGGTGGATATATTAGAAATATGTATGTATATTGACATTGTTAAGGTTAATAACTATTTATTCATAATGTCCAACAACAACATAGTGTACAAGGTGAATATCCATGTGGAGAAATCATACTTGGTGATTTATTTAGCATGATAACATCATGTTATGTTCAAATTATATTTCTATGACTCTTAGCATTCCATGAGTTGGTTTAATAGTTAGATAGTAATTATTCCCACAAATACATTTATACATATATCATCTCATATGAATGTTCAATATTTCTTTATTTATAGGCTAAAAGGAATAGCATTTGATTGTATAGTATTTGTATGTAAATAATAATGCAATTCTATAATAGAATGATGTAGATTGAGATTATGTAAAAGGTTCCAAAGACCTTGTTGTGTTGATTTTTTGTTGAATCTAAATAATATAACTATGAATATATTTCTATGATAAATATTTGTGTCTTACGTAATTGTTATCTCTTAAAGTTGCACCCTAGCTAAGCTGGAGAACTTATCAAGTTAAGCTGCAAGACTTAGCATTCTAGAGAAACATTGGAATGATCCCAAGGTGTGGGTTCCTTATATGAGATCAAACCTCTGGAGAAGTTCGGCTTCCTTTATAGCTATCACCTATTCTACTCTACTGACTTGCAGAGGAAAAGGGGGAGAAAGTAACATAAAAATGAAAGCTAACTCCTATGGTGATGCATCAAACTAAATGGGATTATGAAACTTAGCCTGTAAACACTTGCTCACAATGACAGAAAAAAAACTTGCACAACCTATTATTGTATGTTCTTGCATAAGTACTTCACAGAAAAGTCTTCAAGCTCAAACTTCAAGGAGGAAGGTATCTCCACTGCTAAAAGTTATTTTGCATTTTTATGGCATAATTTGCAACCTGCGATAACACACTTTTGCATAAAGGAATCAAAGTCATGAGACAAATTTAAAAGGAAATGAATACTATCTCAAAGATAACTTGATCAGTCATGTGGGAACACACAATAATGCAATAAACAAGAAGGAAAAAATTTCATATCAATGGCACCCAAGGCTTTCACTGCATTTCATAACCAAAATGAGTTACAAAGTATGTTGTAATCTCCCAAGGATTGTATGTAGTCACTAAGAAAAAAAAATACATCACCAAGAACTGATTACAAAAGAGTCACTTAGGTGACTATATCTCTCCACTCCTAGCAAGATCCACCAAAATAGGTTCTGGAAACTTCTTGGGTCGGATGCCTTTATAAAGCCCAACAAGATCTCCAATAAATGGGCTTCAATATGTAGAAAAAGTCAAAGCATGACTATATCCTCCATAAAAACACAAGAAAAGTGCCAAGATTTGCTTCAAATTCTCCCAAAAAACAAAAGAAGCTCCCCTATATTCCCTCCTCCTATTTGCAAACTGAAAACAACCTTCCAAGATGCTCTCAAAGTCATAACTAGGTAAAAAAAAACCCCTATATGCTAGGCACATGTTGGTTAACTTCTCTAACCTCTCCTA
>VDFB02206623.1:0-11263 GCA_007258455.2 Sequoia sempervirens
GTTAAGCTAGAATTTTTAATAGAAACACATACTAGATCAATAGGGTGGTCAACACTGTCAATGGTAGGCACACCATCATTATAATAAGTGAAACTAACCTTTAAGGTAGGCTCCAAACCTGTTACGTGAGCCTCAACTTTGGGCTTATTTATGTTACTAATATTGGTCTTGGGAGATTCTCAAGTAGGGTTAGGTCCCACATCATTCATGGAAAAATTCTTATCAGCCAAGTTGGTCAAGGGTGCACTAGCATTAGTTTTTTATTTAGCACCAATATTGTTGGGTCTATTTAAAATTATCAAGCATTTTTTTCTAATATTCCCTTCTCCTCTACAAAGATAACATGCATTTATCCCTCCTAATATTTCAATGCCACTAGAAAAAGTGGTATTGTCGAAGTTAATATCAATGATCTTAGAAATTTTGAGACTATGCAACAAAGAAACAAGTTCCCTAGTGTCCATGTGGGAGGATTATTCTAGACTTGTCTATTTTGAGAACTTTCCCCAAACAAGATAGCATCAAGGATAAAAATTCCCACAAAAGAGGCACACATTCTTCACTATCACCCACCCAAGGCAAGATAATGTCATGAATTCTTCTTCATTTAGGGCTTTTTCGAACTATGCTAGGGCATGAAACATAAAGTTCCCTATGTTCCAATAGTGCCCACTAGTGACAACTTCCTACATTTTGTGTTCATTAAAAAATATTAGATAGAGACCTTGTTGAATCATTCTATAGAATGACATCTACACCCCTAATTTTATATCCTAAACACTCTTCATCCATTCATCTAAAAATTTATGAGCAAGGATTTTGTTGTAGTCAACCGTCACAAGAAAAATGGTGATGTTCTTTAATCTAGTAACTTTCTGATTATTTAATGCAACAATCATCTTATAATTAGGAGTCTAAATGGTTAATTTCTTGGGGCTAGGGGAGGACACTTACTTTCATGTCCTCCCTCGATCCCATCCTCTCCACCTTCGCCATTAAACTTGGAAACAAAATATGTAGAAGCCAAGACCTTCGAGTTTTCTTTCGCCACCACATCACAAAAGGTTTTGTTATTTTCTTTAATATTGAATGCCCTTTCTAGGCTGTCAGGTGGGTCACCATCCATTAAGACCTAACACTGCAAATTTAAATGTACTATCATAAATTTAGAGAGAGCACTACCACAATAAATACTTATAGGAAATAAAAGACAAGTTTGAGCAACGCACATTAACACACAATGCATTCCACAACAAGCATGAGGAAAAATCCAGAGATAAAGAAGGCACCTATAAGAGGGAACTACCAAATCTTAACGAAGGAGGGCTAACGCCTCCTCCACAAACACGTTCAGTCGCAAAAACCCTAACCTTTTCTCATTCCAAAATTTTTGTGCTCTCCTTCAAATCCATTATTGAGGATAAATTACACCACTAATTTCTTTTTGTCTTATGCATACAATTTATTATATACTATGATATAATAATTATTAAAATCTTAAAAATTAAAAAATAACATTTTAAAAAATCTTTAAATATATAATTATTTATTTATACATTATACTTTTTTAAGATCTAAAATATTTATACTAATATTTTTTATTTAAATAGTAATACTCTTTAAAAAACTACATACTATCAACTTGATGATAAAAAGAAACTAAAACTAAATATTATATTACCCCTAAACAAAATAGAATATCAATAACACTTACGTAAATACTCATTTTAATTTAAGTCTACTATTTAATTATACCTCGATGGGAGAAAAAAGAAGAGAAATTTTATTAGGTCCCACAATTTTGAAAAATTATTGGCATCACACCTATTATACATTGTATGCATACGACATAAGCAATTATATTGTTGTATAACAACAATGACAAATTATATTGTTTGGTGACTATTGTTTGTATTTCATTCTCAGCAACCTATGGTTGCCCTCTATTTGTATATTTTCGCATTGATTCAACTAAAAAAAAAATTAAAATTATATTGTTGTACGTCTCTTCCACAATTCACCCATCGTGAAAAAATGAGGCCTATAACACAAAACAACAATAATGAACAGACAAGATTGTTTTGATCATCTTGCACTCCTTTTCTACCAGCCTACGCCATTGTTTTAGCATATCAAGTTGCCTACATAATAAGAAGATGATCCCAAGTTGTATCGTGAGGGACCAATTCAGCAATTCCATGCTACTTATGTGATAAAGGGGAATCTGCATCAATGGAAAGTTGAAAGCCACAGAAACCAACCTTTTTAACGTATTCGAGGAGATTTACCAGCCTATCTATTCCAAATAAATGATTGTCAGCATTATTATCTTAAAAGTCTCTCTTTTATGGCTTGCTGACTGACCAGCAATTGTCTTATTGAAACAATTGTGCCCTTTGAATAAAATGCTTTGTAGGTCTTATTGATTTTGTGGATTAGCTGGAGTTGATCAAGACTCATGCATTCAAACAACCATCTATAAAAGGCAGTCTCTTAAAACATTTTAAAAATGAATTCCTCAAACATGTTGAAACAAGATATGTCAATTAATTCATTTTGTTAGAAAGGATGTTTGAGGTGCATGACCCTCTACAATTGATAGGATCCATTAGAGAATAAATCCGACTTCATTCACAATACAAGGGAGTTTACACATTGGAAATCCATAGAAACCTATGTTACCCCAAGTTTTCGAGATGGGGACAATAGGGAATGGGGGGCCGAGTTTTAGGTATGACGATTTTTTTGGGGCCATTTTTGGTGATGGTAGGGGATAGTAAAGGGGATGGTAAAAGGGATGACTATAAAAAATAGGGACAATCAAAAAAATATAGGGAAATTTTAAACATTCATACAATAACATTGATAAAACATTCATATATACATTATAGAACTTTAATACATAACATTTTTGTTGAATTGTAGTTCACATGAGAGTCAAACAAATTAACAAATGTTAAAACTTAATTCAAACTGATTTCATTATTCATTGTCAATATGCATGTGACATTAATAAATAGTATACAAGCTACAACAAACTGTCCAAATGTTGCAAGTATCACTTTCAATCATAATGTGGAAATACAAAAAACAAAGTACAATGTTGCCCTTAATCTGCATCTCTCAACACTGTGAAAGGAAGCAAGCCATTGTGTGCAAAGTATTGTAGACTACTCAACTAAATACATCTTTTGAAAGACTTTCATTAGTTTTTTCACTTCGTCATCACAAGGACACAACCTTCTAGCCTTTGGTGCATACCATTTGAGATTTAGAGCAAAGATTCCTATATGAAGTGGGGTGTTCATTGTGTTCCACCTCCGCATCACAAGGGGTTTAATATGTTGCTCATATAAGCCCAAAGTAAGATCCTTACTCAAAATTATTTGGTTTATCTTTCCAAGCATATTGTCAAATGTCTCATATATTTCTCCAAGACTAGGAGAGTTTGTATTAGCATATCTAATGACATTTACAATAGGCGAGGTGAAAGAGAACATAATTGCAAAATGCAAACAAAAAGTTCAAAAATAATAATTAAGAAGTTAGAAACTGTGAAAGTTAAAACATTAAACAATAAAATTAACATATTAAAATAAGAAATTTAATGTTTAGTATTTAATAAAATTAGTAATGTTTTATTTCATAATGGACCACCAATCATCATTAAGGATCCTTTGTTTGATGACTTTTCTTTCAATACAGTTTGAATTAGGTCTACACTTTGAATTCATCATAATCAATTGTAGAGGGTCATGCACCTCAAACATCCTTTCTAACAAAATGAATTAATTGACATATCTTGTCTCAACATGTTTGAGGAATTCATTTAGTCATGATGGAAAGTAAATGATGGTGGAGAGTTGCGTAATGGAAATAAAACAACAATGCTCACCTTGTTATTAATCAGTCTATTTCAACACCTTTTGAGCTTCAACATTCCATAAGGAAAGGGCGTCCTTTATCAACCCTTTTTATATGTTCTTACTGCTGATGCACTTGGATATCTTCTTGAAAAGCCTACTCAGATGAAGCTTATTAGAGGTATATCTATTCCTAAGGATAAGGTGGTTGTCAATTCTCACTTTGCTAATGATAGCATGTTGTTTCTTCAAAATTCTGAAGAGGAATTAAATCATACCTTGGGCATCCTTGATCTTTACTGTGCTATTTCTAGTTCTCAACTTGCTCATAACAAAACTAAAATTTTAATGTCCCATAACTGCTCCATTCCTCATTGGATTCCTAAAGACTAGAGGCTTATTAGACATGGGGAGATAACAAGGTAATTGGGTATTCCTTTTGGTATAGGGGTCTCTCTTTCTGAAATGTGGAGGTGGTTTTTAAATAAACTAAAAACTAAACTGGTCAATTGGGGCCACAAATTTCTTTCTTTAGCTGGTAAAATACAAGTTGCTAACAAGATTCTTATTGTTGCTCATGTTTATTACTCATCATGTTGGATGCATTCCAAGCAAGGTTATGAAGAATTGAATAAAATAATTCAAAAATTTCTTTTGTCTAAATGGGATGGTAATGTTGGTTTTATTGCTTCTTCTTGGTCTCACTGCATTCAACCCAAAACTAAAGGTGGCCTTGGCCTTATAGACCCCAAAACTCAAGGGATTTTCCTTGTGACTAAATGGATCATTCGAGCTGTGAGTGGGGATGAGCCATGGAAAATATTGGTCCGTCATAGAATAAAGGAAGCTGTAATTAAAAAAAATGGAAAGATGTTCATTGGTTGGATAAGATATTAATGTCCCCCTTCTTTAAAATCAGAGACTCTTTTCCTCTTCAATCCATTTGGAAGGCTTGCCAAAAAACATGCCAATTTTTAGAGTGGAACAATGCCTCCTTATAGCATGGCTTCAATTTTTCTTCAGCCTCTATTTGGTGGAATAGACTTATTACTTATCACATCCAGCCTCTAGCTATTAGCTTCCCAAAGCAAGCTTATTATTTGTTTAAGAAAGGTATTCAAAAATTCAAAGATATCTAGGATTTTAACACATTTGATTGGGCTTCTTGGCATTTCATCAAGGAGGAGTATGGGTTGAGTGAAAAATTTAAACATTTTTTGATATTTATATAGTCCTTAGTTCCTATTGACCTCTCTATGAAGCTTTGTACTCCCAAAGATTGTAATTTTTTCAAAGATTGGAGATGGCTGTCATATAGTTCGTTCAATTTTTTTCCTTTGAAGAAGGTTTACTCTCAAATCCTTCCTTGCTAGCCTCTTATTCCTCATCTTAATCATAAGTGGAAATGTAGATTTAGTGCCAAATCTTTGATGAAAATTAGTGCTCAAATATGGAGATCAAAAGCTAATTATGATACACAAGTGCTGGTTTGGAAAATTGTACATTGCAAACTTCCTGTTGGGGATAGATTGAAATGTATGATGGTTCAACCAAACAATTGCCCAATTTTTCTTTGCACTGATAGTATGAAACATATATTTTGGGACTACTTTTTTGTTAAACAACAATGGTCAGCTATGTTTAATAGTTTTTCAGCTATCTTCTTGCATGTTCTCAATTGGAAAGAGGCTATCCTTGGTTTGGGAATGTGCAACAATGTTATTGTTGATTCTATTCGGCAGGTTATTTTGAGGCATATATGGAAAGCTCGATGTTCTACAACGTTTTCTAAGAACTTTCATCTGCCAACTGAGACTTTAAGGCTTGACTCTATCATCTTTCTCCAGGTGGCTTTTTTGTTCTCACAACTTCCAGTTTTATGCAAGAAGAATATGGCAGCCAATGATCATCTTCAGTGGATTAAAGACCAAGTGTTGCAATTTTAGTTAGCTAGTAATGTCTGGAAAAGTAAAATTGTTCAACATATGTAATGAACTTTCAGCCTTCTGGCTATTGTATATCTTGTGATGATTTGTCATGTTCATTCTTTTTAGCTACCTGCTAGTAGCTCTCATTTTTTTGTAATTTGCTTTGTTCAATATAAAAAAAAAATAGCCACTTGACTCATGCATTCAAAGCCATGTGGAAGTAAAAGCAGTGGGAGAATAGTTTAAAAGTGTGGTATTAAATTTGATAAGACATCACTTTCTATTGACTAGACTTGTTGTGGAAAATTTAGCGGGGTAATGAAATTGAGAGGTCAAATGATTTTTGGTGTGTAGAAATATATAGAGAAGACAATAAGAGTCGTGAGGCATACGTTTGGAAAGGGTGTCATTGAAATTTCGTCATACTTTTCCTCATCGCTTTTGTATAACAGTGGGAGTAATTATGTCCTCATCGCTTTTGTATAACAGTGGGAGTAATTATGATGATGGGCAGGGTTGCCGTGTGGAAATAACAACCACGACTCATGCATTCAAACAGCTGTGTGGAAGTAAAACAGCGGTAGAAGACTTCAACATTGTGGTATAAATATGATCAGACATCACTTTCTATTGATTAGACTTTCCATAGAAGATTAGAAGGCATTCATGATTTCTGCAAAATATTGTATATCACTTCTTCATCTAAATTTATAAAAATTATAATTTTATTTGATTTCAAAAAAATTATTAATAGTATAATAAATTGTTTTCAAATTTGATTTTTTTATTATATTTAAAATAAAAAATTTAATTGTATTATTTTTTTTAAAGTCATATTTCATCTCATAATTTATAATGAGATATTATCATAAATACAATACGTATAAATTGATATATATTTTCACTTCCTTTCAAAATTACTTAAACAATCATCTAAATCTAACTTTCTCACTTTTATTTTTTAAATTAATTCATGAGTCCATTTTGTCCTATTAAGAAAGAAAGGAACTCTTAAAACAAATTAATGTACATGTGTAACATATAGAAATTAAGATTTAAATTATATCCCAACACTTTTTTTTGTTTTTAAAATCTTAGAGTTTTTGTAATATTAATTTGCAAGTATTTATTATAAACTAGTAAATCATTTATAATTGACTTGCTTTACAATGGCATATCATTTAATAAGTATAATTTTTAATTTTTAAGTTGACTTGTTTTTTAAATTATTTATAGGTGACTCAAAAAAATAATTTTGATCATTCAATAAGGTGATCCTTAACTAGACATAACTCAAACATGATAATATAAAATAGGATATGGCAGTTCGATTTCCTTTCCTCTCCTTTGACAATATCGTTCCATAAGACCATCAAGCTTGATTGCGGTAGGGAGTCAACACCCCCCACCCAATACTTCATGTTGATTCAAGAGGAGTGAGAAAACACTCCCAATTTCTACCGAAGATACTCAAAAGTCTCCTTGGGAAGAGGTTTTTTAAGATGTTTGCAATTTTCTCCTAGTCTCAATATACTCCAACTTTACTTTGTTTGTAACCTTTTCTCTCATAAAATGATACTTAATTGCAATGTGTTTTATCCTTGAATGCATCATCAGATTCTTGGAAATATTTATAGCAGTAGTAATGTCACAAAGAATGGAAATGGGCTCATCAAACACTTTTTTTCGTCTCCTTAAGGTTCTACTTCATCCATAATACCTGCTTGGTGTAGGAGCACCTAAACCCTTATTTGCAACTTTTTTTTTGATGAATAGGCAGCTATCTATATTAATATATAAGATATAGTTACATATTCACAAAAAAGGATGGGTGGTAAGAAGGCACACCCTGAAAGTCACATGGGCAATGCCCAAAAAAGCCAAAAAATCACATGGGCCAAGCCCAAAAGTCCATGATTACAAACATATAGAAAAAGATCATTAATCGGCCAGAGTAGTCACAACAAAGCCAGATGGATCTTTGTCATCCAAATTCTTCCCTCGTACATCAACAGGGTTTGGAGTGACGTCAGGAGGAGGACCCCAACCATCATCAACTTCTTTTTCCTTTTCTTTGTCAAGTTATCCTCGCATCGAGGCGAGATTGCAAGTGCAAACTGCGGAAAACTTTCACTAGAGTCTGTCCAACCAAAGCCAAAAGTAGGAGTGTCATTAGAGGGCCACTTAGAACTGCCATCACCACTCCCCAAAGCACTGCTAGAGGGCCACTCCTGGCCAGCCCATGATGGAGGAGAATGGGTCCACTGAGGAGGGTGAGAATCCCGCTGAAGAGGAGGTTGAGAGTGGGGACATGCAGAAACACTCCATTGCTGGCCTTGAGAAGGTGACCGGCCATGGGAGGAGGTGGGTGAAGTGGGAACTCAAGCAACAGTACATAGGGAATTTCCCCAGTGGTCCAGAAGCACTTGCAGGTGAGCAACTTCAAGTGCAACTTTGTTAGCCTGCACCTGAATCTGTAATAGCACATTAGAAAAAATAATAGCTTTAGCATATAAAAAAAATTAATATCCATTTGAGAATGAGCAAATATGCAAGCATTTTTGTCTTTCCAGATATTGAAGAGGATTTCCACCCTAAAAGTGTGTCAAAGCTAGGTATACTTTTCAGGAAGTCTGGGTGATTCACCTAGTAGAATCATATGCCAAGAGAATGGTTTCGGCCTAAAGGGCCGAAAGAAGTCACGAATCCAAGTCCAAAACTATTGAGCTTTGGGACAAAATCAACAAAGATGCTTAAAAGTCTCAACTTTCCCACAAAAATGGAAATGAGGGTCATGGACCCTAGGTGAACAAGCTGAGAACCTACAAGAAAGCCTTGGAAAAGAATACACCAAGAAAAGTAGGCATGTTTCAGCTCAACACTTCCAAACCAAGTGGCAACAAATCTTTTATGCTAGACATGAGTGGGAGATTGGAGAAGCCACCTCTAGTTTAGACTTTGAATCATGGGAAAATGTGGTGAAAGCCACTTGTAGTTCACGAAAGGGGTGTTTAGGTACTACTTTTAGTCCTTCCACAAGGGTTTGGACCCATGAATACCAACTTTATGAAGCATTTCTATAGGAATAGCATTCACCAGACCATCAAAAGTTGCACGATCCTGGTTATGAAGCCTATACAGGGCACAAAATTCTTCCCACTGCATGATACACATTGTGGGTCTATGAAATATCTGTTACAGGGTTTGGATACCTTTCTTGTGGAATTTGAATGCCTTAAGCCAAAATGACTTAGCCAACAACTGACCATTACAAGCAAAAGAGGCAACCACCAAACATTTTGCTAGTTGAGTGAAATCCCATCACGAAAGCCAGAGCCAACCCAACAGAGCTAGGGCTTGACAGCTTCCCAGGCTAGCCAAATACTTTTGGCCACAAAAGTCCCAACAATTTAGACTGGTTCCTTCATGACTAGAAGGGTTTGAAAGCCAATCCCCTTCTAGGTAGGTCTATGAATAGGAAAGCCTGGCTGAATACAATGCCTAAGAAGAGTTTTCTAGGCCTCATCACCAGTAAGGGAACATATAATCTATTTAACACACAAAACAGTCCCTTGCCATTGAGTGGAGAGCAATCCAATTCCTCCAGAATCTCTAGGAAGGCAACATAATTCCCAAGAAACATGGTGAAACCCTTTGTGGGACTCATAAGAGGCCCAAAGAAAATCTCAGAGAAAATTTTCAAGCTTGTCATAGGTAGCTTTGAATGGGGCCCAACAAGAGGAATAATATACATGGGTAGCTGCCAAAACTTTGGAACACACCTAGAATTTTCCCACCAAAGAAAGAGGCTTGGTAATCTAGTAAGTGAGCTTCTGCTTGACTCTAGAAAACACAGCTTGCCATAACTTAGCTGAGGACACCTGGAAAGCAAAGAGAATTTCTAGGAACCAGAAAATTTCTCCTAGCCGAATCCATTTCCAACCATAGTGCTAAAACCGAGGAGTAAGCAAGATAAACTATTTGTAGCACAAAGTTTTGTGCCATTGAATGGCAGAGCCAGAAGCAAGACAAAGGTGTTAAGACAATCTAGGGCCACTTTAATATTTTCTTCTTCCTCTAGGAGATTGAGGAAAGAGACATTAGCAAAATGGTCATTAACTAGCTTAGCCTGAGAGTTAGGCAGAGAAATTCCCTTGACATGTTGCTAAGAGACTGCATTGGCCAAAAGGTAGCCAAATCCATCAACCACAAGCACATATAGAGAGGGGGAAAGAGGGCACCCTTTCCGAATGGAATGAAAGAGTTCAAAGGTAGAAGATTGAAGGCCATTAATGGTGATACAAGTAGAGGCATCTGCAAAGAGCATTCAAACAACTTGAATGAAATTAGGCACAAAACCCAAAGCTTGCAGCATAGCAAGAGTAAAAGGCCATTCAATGCGGTCACAGGCCTTTGCAAAGTCCATTTTGATAAACATGGCTTTCTGCTTTGAACACCTGGCCCATTTCATGCCTTCCCAAATAGTAATAATATTATCCAAAATAAATATGGATTTGATAAACCCAGTTTGCTCTGGGTGCACAATCTAAGGTAGAAGATGGCGGATCTTTAGAGTCAAAGCCTTGGCGATGATTTTGTAGGAGACATTGAGAAGCATGATAGGCCTCTAGTTGCAAATTTCCTCTAGATCACTAGACTTAGGTATGAATTTTATATTGCCTTTGTTTATTAAGTTGCCTAGAGAATTAGCATGAAAAGCCTCTAAGTAAACATGATATAGATCTTGCCCAACACAGTCCCAAAGGGCTTTGCAGAATTCACAAGGGAACCCATCAATCCTTGCGGCTTTGTTATCAGCCATGGAATGGACAACCTCCTTGAGATCATCAATTGCTAATAGTTCATCACAAAAATTCTTTTGGACTAAGGAAAGCCTATTTGGCACAACAACAAGGCAATCTTGGAGGGCTTGTTGTTGCATAGGAATGGGTTCCTGTGCAGTGAAAACTTTCTCATAATGATGCACAAAGGCCTGAAGAATGCCAGGAAGCTTAAAAAGCACCTGAATGCCATCTTTCTTTTTTTAATGCCCAGGGATGAGTGCCTGGCACATAGAGCCAAAAAAACTCTTTGGAGGCACGATCACCAATTTTTAGCCAATGTAACCAGGCTTTGATTTGTGCACCTCTAGCAACATAATTTTTTGAAACTTTCTTTTTGTCCCTTAATTTTGCCACCCTAACTTGCAATGATGGAGAAAAAGGGTTGGTCGCCAAAGCCTCAGTAGTTGAGTGAAGGTCAATGGTGGTAGCCTCATAAGACCGCTGATGAAAAATGGCTAGCTAGCGTCCATAAATGCGCAAAAATCTAGCCGTGTGAGTGATAACATCATTCCACCAAGTAATCCAACCTGTATGATGAGCTGGCCTGTACTCCAGATTCTAGACTCTGTGAATGTGGGCCAAGGTAGGCTTGTTGTAGAGTAAAGATGTGTTTAGAAAGAATTGAGTT
>VDFB02206624.1:0-21870 GCA_007258455.2 Sequoia sempervirens
TTAGCCATGGTTTGGAAATTGTCAATTTGAAATATGAAGTAGCACAAATCTACCAGACAAGGCCTAATCCATTCAAGGATAGACTTCCCAATAAATCTTAGTGGACGAGCTTCAAAAGAAGACATCTCAATCTGAATTTGAGGACAACATAAGGCCAAGACAAAGACTGTGCACTCAATCTCAGGCCTGCAGTTGTTGAATTCTATAAAACATTGACAAAGGCATATGTAGCCAATCCTTATGGTCCAATGAAGATTTGGAACTATGATGAAACTGGCATCCAAGCTGGATAAAATGGTGTAATGAGAATGTTTTCCAAAAAGGGCAGCTAAAGTGTATCCTACATTATCCCCAAGAGTCAAGATTGGATCACTATTTTATGTTGTGTAAATGTTGTTGGACGGAAGATACTTGGCTTTTATTTGTTTAAGAGAAAAAAACACCTCAATAACTATATGCTTAATTGTGAGCTAGGTGCATGTATGGTTGCTCAGCCCCATGCATGGATGACAAAAGACCTCTTCATGCAATGGTTGCACCATTTTTTTGGTTCGATAGTTAGGGGTGTCTCACCCACTAATAGACACCTCTTGATTTTTGATGGCTATGGCAGCCACATTGCATTTTCTACTATTAACGAAGCAAGTATACTAGGCATTGACTTGCTAACCCTACCAGGTCACACATCTCACAAATTGCAGCCAATTGTTGTTAGTGTGTTTGCATCTTTCAAATCATATTTTAAAAAGGAAAGAGTAACTTGGACTATGAAATATCCAAATTTAGAGATTAAAAGGGTGGAATTGGGAACACTTGATAGCATTGTATTTCAAAAAGCATTGATTGTTGACAAAACAAAAGAAGGCTTCAAATTAATAGGTATTTGGCCTCTAAATCTAGATGCATTAATGGAGGACATGCAACCAAGTGAGAAATTCTAGTTTTCTACCCCCGAGGAAGCATCTATTGTAGAAAACATTCTAAGTTTATCTGTTGATGGTGTGCCACAAATTGAGGTTAAAGGTACAATTGGAATAATTGATTTTGCATAACCTAATAGTCCACTAGGAACAACTAGTTTGTTTGACCAACAATCTCCAATTGGAACACCTGGTTTGGGTGACCAACATAGTCCACAAAGAACACCTATTTTGGGTGACCAAAATACATATGTAGACATCTCTCTTCCTCTACCCAATGCACTAGAGGAGCACTCATGGTTGTTAGAGGGGGTTGTAAATCTCATAATTGATTTGCATGTAGATTTAGAATAAAGTTTGTCAATGCCATCTCCACCACACAGTATGGGCCCATCTACCTTAGTGCATTTTTATGTTGATTGGGGAGAATGTGAACCTAATCAATTAGGAGGAGGCAAAGAAGTGGATGAAATAGCTTGTGAGGTGTAGTTTACAAATGAAGAAGATTCCATGGAGCCATTGGGAGGCCAGAAAAGTTTAGACATCTCCCAATTTTTGAAGTTACTTATTCATATAGTGAAGGATAAATCTAAATAGCTAGCTGACTGTGGGATTCAACTTAGCAGACAATCCCAACTCCTCACCATAGATGACTACATGAAGTTGCTAATGGAGCAAGAGGAGAGGAAGAAGGAAATTCAACAACTAAAAGGTAGGAAGAGAGAGTAGATTGAACAATGAAAGATTGAAAGAATTGCAACAAGGGACCTCAAGGAACAATTGAGAATTGAAAGAGAACAAAAATGAAAAACAAATGAGGTTCAAAGAGAACAGCAAAAGAAGGAGAAGGAATAGAAAAAGGAGCAACAAAGAATTGAACAGGAAGCTACAAAAAAAGAAAAACAAATGGAGAATGCTAGAAAAAAGGTAGCAAGGGAAAGGCATCTCAGCAACCCTTTAAATCCCTTGCCTAACCGTCATGCAATATTAATTTACTTTATGTCTATTTATTGCCCCAAATATTTTTAACCCTCACCTACCCCAAGTATTAGCCAACTATTTGCAAGTTACAGTCCTACTCATTTGGAGGCCACAAATGAAATGCCCACATACATAACCCTAGGGGAAGTTGCAAACTACAACCAATTTCACTACAATTTTTTTTTTTTAAATTACAATTACATGTATGATAACAACACAACGCCAACAATCCCCTAAGGTTGCGAGACAAAGATTAAATAATTCACAGTTTAAAACAACATGCATGAAATGAAACGTAACAACATTCACGTAAACTAATTAAAGCACATACATACCATACATGAGATTTCCATTTAGACCATGAGATCCTTCATGGTTCCAAGACAAAAGTTATAAAATTACATTTACATCTCTCATTCTCGGAATGAGGTAAATCAATGACATAATTGTTTATTACAATTTCCACCTCGATAAAATGAGGGGTAAATAAAATACAAAGGCACTAGCATAAATGAAACCAAGGTAGCAACTGGAATCCCACGAGCTCTCCAACACGAAAGTCTCACCCACAAAAGATAATGCCAACACAACAGAGTATGGTGCACGTTCCACCCAACCATGTGATACCCGAAGGCTCACCCCCCGTGCTAGGAGATAGTAGCAAGGGTTTCAGGGCATAACCAACAACCTCTATACATAGACAACATGACTCAACCGGGAAAGGATACGAACATGACATCACATGACATAAAGGTAACAATGCTTCCAGATTCTAAATACATGAACACATCACGAATACCAACATAATGCTATCTTAAGAGAAGTGTCATCACAATGCCGCATGGGATATCCTAGCAAGTCTTCCTAGGTCCCGGCCCCCATCTCGGGATATCCTGGTAACCTCTAACGACTCCTGGCCCCACATGCTAACCAAAGCGGAATCAGTTATCTTTCGAAGGGACAAGATAACGATCTTGCCATTCCAGGCCTTCTCGTCTCATTCCAAGTCTATACAAGCACTTGCGTCCATGAGCGAGGAAAAATTAATCTTTTTAGATGATAGTACCACCTATACTAATTAATTGGTTTAAGTTTTCACTGAATTAACCCACTTACATTGAGATCTCCTAGCACCACTTTGTGTGCCGGCCCTCAATGCAAGCCACTTCTCTAAGACAACACGTGGAACTATGCCACCACCAAAGGTACTCAAGTACAATCTCGGGATGATGAATCCCTAACCACGACATGAAGTCAACCTATCCCATCCAAGATGACTGGGTTTAACTGGACACATTGCGTGCACTACCCAAGGTAAACTAGGGTTGACCAACATAACAACCACCCAAACACATAAAAGAAAGATCTATCTGGAAGACTTACATAACACTGACTAGATTGTCCCACACCAAGAAGAAGCATCATAAGCAATATAAAGTAAACTACTTTAGGATTTCGTAAATCCAATCATTCATCACATTAGTGCATTTAAACAATTTAAAACAACTATGTTCTTGCACAATCACGTAAGGGTTGGAAAGTTCGTTTGATTCTTGTTGACACAATACATATGGCAAATTAAATCAATAATTCTTCGTTAAGCCGCAATTTCCTATATCCAGTTTCCATCTAATCCTTTTTACAAATATCTCATATCTAAGTTAATTACTTCTCCACTTTTAAGAAAATAAATTACCTTTCAAATATACACACACTTATCAATTATATATATATATCTTATAAAATATATATATAATTATATATATATATCTTTAAAAAAAAAATATAATTAAACATTTAATTTCAACTAAAAACTACTTCACCCTTTAATATAATAAAACAAACTATACACACACACACACACACACATATATATATATACTATATTCTAAACTCATAAAATAAAACATTTAAACCATTATGAAAATATTATGATATATATATAATAACATATATTATAATATATATATAATATATCATATATTATAATATATATATATATATATAATATAACATATATTATAATATATATATTATAAAATATATATAATATAACATATATTATATTATATATTATAATATATATAAAATAAAAAAAATATAACAAATAAAGTTGTTTTAAACGCCTAGCCGAGCTGGAAAGGCACGGTCGAGGCAGGGGAGACGCAGGGTCTCCCTGCTGCTTCCCAGCCGCCCGACTGCCATGGCGGGGAACGCTGCCAGGGAGCGTTGCCTTCACTGGCAGCGCCTCCCTCCATGGGAGCGGCGGACAGTGGGGCCGCCGCCCGGGTTTCATACCCAACAAAAAACAACGCCGGCCGAGTATATATGCATATATATGTATATATATATTAATATACATATATATGCATATATAAATATATATACACACACAGTCATAGAAAATGACTGTAAAATTATTTTTTTTCAATACCCAGATTGGGCAAACAAACCATTTTGAATAACAAAAGACTTCCCAATGAAATTTCAAAACTTTAACACAATAATTTCTAAATTTTACCCAAATGAAATAGAAATTTCCCAACAAAACAAGTTTTCAACAAAACCCATTTGAAATTTCCAATTTGTTTCAAATTTCTCAATGATGGTTTAAAGATAATTTCTGGTTCATATTGTTTTCTAAATTTTTTTGCAAAACTCTTCATTTTCAAGTTTGAATGGTGATTCTATGTTGGGTTTTGAAAGGCAATGTTTGATTTTTTTTCCAAAACTGATTTGAGCCACTTCAACAAAAATGGTTAAAATGAAATTGCATGAAGAAGGAAAAAAAAGAAAGAAATGGAACCTTTTGTTTTCTCCAAGATTTTGTAGAGTCCTTCAATGGAGGTTGTGTTCCTTCAAATCTTCTCCTCCTCCAAGCTTTTCCAATCCTTCTTCAACAATTTTCTCCAAATTTTTTCCAAATCTCCTCTTGCTCTCTAAAATTACCAAATTCTCAAAAAAAGATAATTCAAAAAAAGAATGCATTTTCCTTATGGCCTCCCAAAAAAAATGTCAAACCCCTAATTTAGCCATCCACCAAAAGTTATTGCAATTTAGATATTTTTGGGTATTTCATTTTTTTGAAATTAATAAAACTTCATTTTCCTTTTCAAATGCATAATACTCATTTAAATTCAAATTCCATTTACCCCACAATGAGAACTAAATTCACTTTATTTCACAAAATTGAATCCACTATTACATTTAAAACAAATCATTTTTAAATTTTATTTTCCTACATGAGGAAAGCAATACAACTTCTAATGTATATTTTTTTTTGTCTCATTATTTAATAATTCTGACACAATTGGACTAATTTAATTAATCCTTAATAAATCTAATTCACAATTAGATTATTCATCAATTGCATTAAATCAACTAATAAATCAATGAGCACTCTATTATGAATTTTGACAATAAAATTAAATAAAGCAACACCATTTCACTAGGAAATTTAAATCATGCAAGCAAGGAGAGATAAGGCGACACAACAAATAGCTTATCCCAACTGACAACCTGACGACCCACTATGGCTAGGGTGATGTCACAACACAGAAATCCAAGCTACTATCTGCCCAATCATTTCCGTTAAACAAGGGACATGCTCAGACCTGCGAAATCAGGTGGAGTCTATGTCCTGTACCTGCATCCTGCACACAACACGAGTGTCAAACATGCATACATATATATATATATAAATATCAAAACACACCGTGAAGAGGAAATCGCGGAATCACAGGGCACTCGCGTGCGAGTGATGTGATCCCGTCCCCTTCACCAATACAATATCGCTAACTGACGCCTCTAATCATTAATTGCAAAATCAAAACATAAAGCATCAATAATTCACATACATGATAATTTAATCCACAACATGAAATAATAACATCATCTGATAAAAGTACCATCACATCAAAACATAATGTTTACATCGCTTAATAATTAGTGATCAAAAGTAACCATGTTTATAACCAGCGTGCTAACACAGCAAAAATATACATAACGAACACTGTTCGATCAAAAGGACAAAATGGAGGGGTGTTACATCCTCCCCCTAGGGTCAGGCTTACTCCTGGAAGCCTACGAACAAATAGGGATAAAGTTCCCTCATCCTAGCTGCATCCTCCCAAGTGGATGATGAGTCATCCCTAGGATCCCACTGGATCCTAACCTGATCAATATCTCGCCCTCGAGAAGGCGGTCGTTCTGCGCTCGACCAGCTGAGGCTCAAAGCCAAGCTGCCCGATCCTCACCGCATAACATTCCAATCAGGACATGAAATGTAAGGATGGAATGCAGTAGAAGAAGCGATACATAAAATCGTCGTGCACCGCGAGACCTGATAAAAGCGAGCGGTAAGCAAGCAGGGACCGATCTTCTCAAAATCTCAAAGGTCAACTCTGTGAGAGCGCCCGACTTAGAGCACTTCCGCAATACCGGATTGGGACTCTTCGTGGGCCTTTACCGCATAAAGAAGACTCTACTCGCTTTATAGAAGCTGATGATCCACTCTATGCGCATCTGCATACTTCTTCTGCCTATCCTGCGCTGCCACCAAGTGCTCTCTAATCCTATCCACCTACTACTCCATATCTTGCAACATCTTAGGACCCAAAGTTACTCTATCCTCTAGTTGATCCCAACTCAAGGGAGTGTGACATGGTAGCCCATACAATGCACGGAATGGAGCCGCTGGAAAATAGAACTCTGAGAAATGACCATTATTATAGGAAAGCTCTACGAATAGAGATAGTCCTCCCATCGTGTCTATTGGTCCATCACATACATACACAACATGTCTTCGAGGATCTGATTGACCCTCTCAGTTTGTCCATCTGTCTCTGGGTGGTAAGCTGAACTGAAGTTCAACTGTGTTCCCATCGCATGTTGTAATGACGTCCATAGAGCTGAGGTGAACACTGGATCCCTGTCAGAGATAATCCGACGTGGAATACCATGCAACCTCACTATATCCTCCATGAACACTCTAGCTACAGATGATGCGGTATAGGAAGAGCGCATAGGTGAGAAGTGTGCTACCTTCGTCAACCTATCCACTGTCACCATAATTGCATCATGCCGTCTCGAAGAGTTGGGTAAACCAACAATGAAATCCAATGAGATTATATCCCATTTCCACTCTGGTACTAAATGCGACTGCAAAAGCCCTGCTGGATGCTGGTGTTCGGCCTTCACCCGCTGACACTCAAGACATCTTGACACAAAATCCGCAATATCTCACTTCATCTTTGGCCAAAAATATAACTGACGCAAATCTGCATACATCTTCTTCACCCCTGGATGGGCTGAATAAGGTGCACGATGTGCTTCAGTCATGACCAAAGCGCGAAGCTCACATGATGGGGGAACGTATATGCATCCCGTGTGTCTCAATACCTCGTCAACATCTAGGGAGTATCTTGAATATCTACCCTCAAGGGGCCTTCCTGCCTCTATTACCGATCTAACATCCTGATACCAACTGTCGGCTGGGAGGGCAGAAAGAATCCAACTCCGCAAATCAACAATAAGAGTCAACTCAGATATCTCATGCCTTTGCCTACTGAGGGCATCTGCAACCACATTCTCCTTCCCTTGGATATACTTCACCTCGAAGTCATACTCACAGAGAAACTCCATCCATCACCTTTGCCTAGCATTAAGGTTAGGCTGCGTAAAGATGTACTAAAGGCTCCTATGATCATTATGCAGCTCAAACCTATGCCCAAGAAGAAAGTGCCTCCATCTCGTCAATGCATGAACCACTGCTGCCAACTCAAGATCATGGGTAGGATAGTTTAGCTCATGATCCTTGAGCTTTCGTGACTCATACGCAATGACACGACCCTCCTGCATCAATACTGCACCTAATCCCTCCAAGGATGCATCTGTACAAACTACAAAGTCCCCAATAGGATCCGGTATCGCATGTATAGGTGCACTGGTCAACTTCCTCTTTAGACACTGAAAGGCTGACTCACACTTCTCAGACCACTCAAACCTCTTTCCTTTCCTCTGAAGTGAGGTGATAGGATGCCCTAGCCTCGAAAAGTCCTACACAAATCGCCTGTAATAACCTGCTAGCCCCATGAAGCTACGTATCTCGGCCACATTCGTGGGCGCAGGCCAATCTAAGATCGCTTGGATCTTTGCAGGATCCACTGAAATTCCCTCTCCAGAGATCACATGACCAAGGTATTGGACCTCAGTCCTAAAGAATTCACACTTTGACAAGTTAGCATACAGCTGATTATCTCGCAAACACTGCAATACTTGTCGCAAATGCTCCTCATGTTCCTCCATTGTTCTAGAATATACCAAAATATCATCTAGGAACACAAGAACAAACCTATCAAGGTATGAATGAAATACCCCATTCATAAGACTCATGAACACAAAGGGTGCATTCGTTAAACCAAATGGCACAACCATGAACTCATAGTGACCATACCGCGTTTGGAATGCGGTCTTATGAATATCTGACTCAAAAATTTGAAGCTGATGATATCCTGACTTGAGATCAATCTTCAAAAAGATGGTAGCACCCTTGATCTGATCGAATAGATCGTCAATCCTAGGAAGAGGATACCGATTTCTGATGGTCACTTTGTTCAACTGTCGGTAATCAATGCATAACCGAAGTGAACCGTCTTTCTTCTTTACGAAGATGACAGGTGCTCCCCATGGCGAAACACTAGGGCGAATAAAACCCTTCTCTAGCAATTCCTCAAGCTGCAACCGGATCTCTTTCAGCTCCTGGGTAGTCATGCGATAGGGAGCTCGTGAAATGGGCTCCGATCCAGGTACTAAATCTATCTTGAAGTCAATGTCCCTCTGAGGGGGCATCCCTGGAATCTCGTCTGGAAAGACATCGGAAAACTCCTGAAGGATGGGGTGACTATCAAGAGAAACCTTCTCTTCTCCACCTCCTAGACCCAAATCATCCACGGTAACAGCGAACAATTGGCAACCCTGCCGCAAACACCTTCTCAACTGCATAGCTGAGATGATCCTCAAGGAGATCGGCCTCTGAATCCCCACCACCTCTATCTCTCTACCAGATGTCCCAATGCATCTAATCGACTTACGTCGACAATCAATAACTGCACTATGAGCCTCTAGCCAATCCATTCCTATGACAACGTCATAAGAACCCAATGGAATAACACGAAGGTCCAAGGTAGTCTGGAGAGGTCCAACCTCTAATCTACACTCCGGCACAAGGGAAAGGGATGCAACTTTTGCACCCGAAGCTAACTCTACCTGCCACCTATCGACTTGCTTTACCGTATCCAATCTACATCGCGCCATGACCGATGAAGAAACAAAGGAATCAGATGCTCCAGAATCAAATAAAACAGAAACGGGGTTACCCCCCAACATACCATAGGCCTCAACAACTGTACCCTGGTGCTCTGCCTGGCGGTTGTCAACCGCTGCGAATACTCGATGCCCACGACCTGCATCACCTACAGTCGGCTCTGACGCCGCTGGCCCCTGAGAATAACCCGATGTGCCCTTATTGGGACACATCCTCGCTATGTGACCCTGTTGGCCACACGCAAAACATCCAGTGCCTCTGCCGAAGCCCCTGCCTACAGGTGGTGCGCTAGACTGCTGCACACCACCTCTGAAAGAAGAATGAGAACTCTGTGCTGGCTGCTCAGAGTTGAAGCGTCTCATGCGCCTCCAATTCCTGTCCCCCTGCCTCTGCTGGAAACCCTTCCGTTTCCCCTGGGAACCCTGCTGTTGCTGACCACCCTGAGACGGACCCTGCTGAACTCTAGAAGGTGCACCTCCCTGAGGCTGACCCCCTCGAGCACTAGTCCCAGCTGCTGAACCACTGCCCACCTGCACTCCTACATGACCACCTAAGGCCATCGCCAGGTTCTCCTTAATGAGCCTGGCCTTATCGACCGCCACCTCCATGGTCCTGGGTTCGAAAACCCGCACTCCACCACTGATACGGGCGTTTAAGCCCCTGAGAAAATGTTGTACCAACATGCCCTCATCATCGCCTATGCCTGCATACTATTTGAGCTCGTAGAAACGACGCTCATACATCTCCACTGACATAGTCATCTGTCGAAGGGTGTGGAACTCATCCCCTCGACGCTGCCTCCAATGCTCGGAAAGGAATCTGGCCCGAAACCGCTCTAGGAACAACTCCCAAGAAACTGTACCAATGTCCAGATGGAGCTTCTGCTCCTCTAATCTCCACCAAGTGGAGGCAAATCCCCTCAGGTGCATGATAGCGCACCTAGCTCGAGTGTTGATCCCATATGGGTGCATAGCAAAGCACCTAGTCAAGTCAATGAGCCATGTCTCTGCCTCCAAACCACTGCTTGATCCATCGAAAGTAGGTGGTCGTGCTCTAAGAAAATCCCTCATATGGGCTGCTACCTCTGAATCAGAGTGAACTAGTACCTCTCTCTCTCTAACCACCACTGGCTCTACCTCCTGCCTAGGCCCAAGGCGGGCAAGGGTCTCCTTTAACAACTGACGCAACTGAGCGTCTTCGATCCTGGGTGGATCCGGATTCTGATTGCCATCTCTCTGAATATTCTGAGAAGCCTGTTGCTCCTCATGGTCATAAACAAGTGGAACATGTGGAGGTGGGTCTTGCTGTTCCTCAATGCGACCGCCTAAACGGCCACGTCTACAACCCCCCTCTTCCACGCCTGGGAGGCATTATCCTATACAGACACAAAAAGGCATTAAGCACAACACACAAATAAAATCTGCACACCTAAAAGCTTAATGGGCTCATCATAATCCAAGAGTACCCAGTGTTTTAACCTGGCTCTAATACCATGTGTAATGCCCCGCCACGCAACCCTAGGGAAAGTAGCAAACTACAACCAATTTCACTACAGTTTTTATTTTTATAAAAAAATTACAATTACATGTATGATAACAACACAACGCCAACAATCCCCTAAGGTTGCGAGACAAAGATTAAATAATTCACAGTTTAAAACAACATGCATGAAATGAAACGTAACAACATTCACTTAAACTAATTTAAGCACATACATTCCATACATGAGATTTCCATTTAGACCATGAGATCCTTCTCGGTTCCAAGACAAAAGTGATATAATTACATTTACATCTCTCATTCCCAGAATGAGGCAAATCAATGACATAATTGATTATTACAATTTCCACCTCGATGAAATGAGGGGTAAATGAAATACAAAAGCACTAGCATAAATGAAACCAAGGTAGCAACTGGAATCCCACGAGCTCTCCAACACGAAAGTCTCGTCCACAAAAGAAATGCCAACACAACGGAGTATGGTGCACGTTCCACCCAACCATGTGATACCTGAAGGCTCACCCCCCGTGCTAGGAGATAGTAACAAGGGTTTCAGATCAAGACCAACAACCTATAAACATGGGCAACATGACTCAACTAGAAAATGATAGGAACATGAGAACACATGACATAACGGTAACAATGCTTCCAGATTCTAAATACATGAACACACCACGATTACAAACATAATGCTGTCTTAAGAGAAGTGTCATCACAATGCCGCATGGGATATCCTGGCAAGTCTTCCTAGGTCCCGGCCCCCATCTCGGGATATCCTGGTAACCTCTAACGACTCCCGGCCCCACATGCAAACCAATGCGGAATCAGTTATCTTTCGAAGGGACAAGATAACGATCTTGCCATTCCAGGCCTTCCCATCTCATCCCAAGCCTATGCAAGCACTTGCGTCCATGAGCGAGGCAAAATTAATCTTTTTAAATGTTGGTACCACCTATGCTAATTAATTGGTTTAAGTTATCACTGAATTAACCAACTTACATTGAGATCTCCTGGCACCACTTTGTGTGCCTGCCCTCAATGCAAGCCACTTCTCTAAGACAACACGCGGAACTATGCCACCACAAAAGGGTACTCAAGTGCAACCTAGGGATAATGAATCCCTAAACATGACCTAAAGTCAACCTATCCCGCCCAAGGTAATCAGATAACACGCTGAACTCAAGTACGCACTACCCATGGCAAACGAGGTTGATTGACATACTACTGACCTCAAGACACATAAAGGACGATTCAATCTAGAAGACTTACGAGGTTTGACTCAAAATCCAACAAGAATAAGCACCCCATGATGAAAGAAGTATGCAAACAACATAAGTTAACCTACCTTCGGATTTCGTAAATCCAATCATTCATCACATCAGTGCATTTAAACAATTTAAAACAACTATGTTCTTGCATATCACGTAAAGGTTTGAAAATTCGTATGATTCTTGTTGACATAATACATATGATAAATTAAATCAATCATTCTACGTTAGGCCACCATTTCCTATATATATAGTTTTCATCTGACCCTTTTTACGAATATCTCATATCAAATTTAATTACTTTTCCACTTTAAGGAAATAAATCATCTTTCCAAAAAATTACACACTTATCAATTATATATATATCCTTTAATATATATATATAATTAATAATTAATTTCAACTAAGAAAATTACCTCACCCTTTAATATATAAAAAAAAACACTATACACACACATATATATATATTAAGTATATATATATAAATTATATCCCAAATTCATAAAAACCAAAACATGTAAACTATAATGAAAATATTATAATATATATATAATATAATATAAATTTATTATAATATATATTATAAAATATATATAATATAATATACATTATAATATATAAAACACTAAATAACAAATAAAATAAAAACATAAAAAAAATAAAACAAAGTTTGGTTGAAAGCCCCGCCCGCGCTGGCATGGCGCGACCGAGGCAAGGGAGACGCAGGGTCTCCCTACGGCTTCCCTGCTGCCTGGCTGCCTTGGCGGGGACGCTGCTAGGAGGGCAGTGGCTCTGCCTTTACTGGCGGCGCCTCCCTCCATGGGCGGCGACCGGGGTTGCCGCGTGGGCCGCGCAGGGGTTTTATCCCCAAACACGCCGCCCTTTAAAAAAAATGCAGACACAGGGTTTTTCTTTAAAACATAGAAAAATATTTTTACCAGTCAACTTTGGTAAAATAAATTTAAAACAAATTTATAGCATTTGAATGCCATATATGCACATATATATATATATATTTGCAATAATATACATATATTTGCAATAATATACATATATGTGCATATATGTGCCATTATACATACACAGAGTCATGAAAGAAGGACTGTAACAGTATTTTTTAAAAAATACCCAAATTGGAATTGAGAACAAACTGAATTCTCATAAAAACATCACAATTTAACACCAAAATCCCAAAATTTTACCCAAATGAAATAGAGATTTCACAACACAACAAGTTTTCAACAAAACCCATTTGAAATATTCAATTTGTTTCAATTTTTTTTATGTTGGTTTGAAGAAAATTTCTGTTTCAAATTGTTTTCTAAATTTTTTTGCAAAACTCTCCATTTTCAAGTTTAAATGATAAATCTATGATGGGTTTTGAATTTGCAAAGTTTGTTTTTCCAAAACTATTTTGGGCCATTTCAAAACAAAAATTGTTTTTAAACAAAACAAAATTGCATGAGAAAGGGAAAAAATTCATGGAACCTTTTTGTTTTCTCCAAGCTTTTGAAGAGTCCTTCAATGGAGATTGTGCCCTTTCAAATCCTCTCCTCCACCAAGCTTTACCAAATCCTCCTCTACAATTTTTCTCCAAGAATCCTTCAAGTTTTCTCTTGCTCTCTCTCAAATTACCCAATTTAAAAAAAAAATAATTCAAAAAAAGAAAGCATTTTCCTTATGGCCTCCAAAAAAAAGGTCAAACCCCTAATTTAGCCACCCACCAAAAGTTATTGCAAACTTGGATATTTTGGATATTTCTTTTTTTTTTGAAATTAATAAAACAATCTTATTTTCCCTTTTCAAATGCATTATGCTCATTTAAATTCAAATGCCATTTACCCCACCATGCTAACTAAATTCATTTTATTTCAAAAAATTGAATCCAACTATTACATTTAAAACAAATCATTTTTAATTTTATTTTCTTACATTAGGAATGCAATACAACTTCGAAATATATATATTTTCTTTTGTCTCATCATTTAATAATGATAACACCTTTTGACTTACTTAATCCACAATAAATCTAATTCACGGTTAGATTATTCATCAATTGCATTAAATCAACTAATAAATCAATGAGCACTCTATTATGCATTTTTGGCAATAAAATTAAATAAAGCAACGCCGTTTCACAAGGAAATTTAAATCATGCATGCAAAGGGAGACAAGATGACAAGACAAACAGCTTAACCCAACTGACAACCCGACGACCCACTAGGCTAGGGTGATGTCACGACACAGAAACCCAAGCTACTATCTCCCAATCATTTCCGTTGAACAAGGGACATGCTTAGACCTGTGAAATCAGGTGGAGTCAATGTCCGGTACCTACATCCTGCACACAACCCGAGTGTCGAACATGCATTCATATATATATAAACATCAAACACACCATGAAGAGGAAGTCGCGGAATCACAGGGCACTCGCGTGTGAGTGATGTGATCCCGTCCCCTTCACCAATACAATATCGCTAACTGACATCTCTAATCATTACTTGTAAAATCAAAACATAAAGCATCAATAATTCACATACATGATAATTTAATCCATAACATGAAATAATAACATCATCTGATAAAAGTACCATCACATCACAATATAATGTTTATATCGCTTAATAATTAGTGATCAAAAGTAACCAAGTTTATAACCAACGTGCTAACAAGGCAAAATATACATAACAAACACTGTTCGATCAAAATAACAAAATGAAGGGGTGTTACAGTTTTCCTCCTGAGTTTGTCTTTGGTTCTATCAAATTTTGGTTTTGCTTCAGCCTGAGTTGGGTTTCTTTTTGTTCAAAATTGAATCAAATGATCAAAAAGGATATCTTTCATATGCTTCTAAGGACTAATGGAGACCTTGTTTTGCAGGATTAAATCATGCACATGATGATATTTTTCAGGGAGCTCAGTTGGAAAGCATTTCCCAATCCAGTTTGGCATAAAATTACTCAAAAAAAAGAGTCTGCAGGACCTTCCAGATGTCTTGCCGACTGGCAGTGTGTTATTCATTTGGGATCCACCAGTCGCCATGACATGTTAATCGCTGTAGGTTTTCATATGTCTCCCCAACATGCTGAAGTCTCACCGACCAATTGCACACAAGGTCAGCATCGTCGAAAGGTTTACACTCGATGAAAGGTCTTGCTGACCCATGATGTCTCAGTGAAAGGTTATACCTTCAGCATAAGGTCTAGCCGAAGAGGAAGAGTCTTTCCGAAATGAAGTATGAGCTCGAAGAAATTTTTACACTCAGTGTAAGGTCTGGCCAACTACGAAGGGTCTTCGTGAGATGAAATGAGCTCGCCGAAGGATCTTGAGTTCAACATGATGTCTGGCCGATAGCGATATGACTCTGGCCATTTGCTATGAAGTCTTGCTGAGCGTCGTGTGTCTTGCCGATAGCTGGTAGGAGGTATGATCACATTGGGGAGACACAATTAGTGTCTCACCGACATGCGATTTGGTGTGAATGAATTTTGACCAGATGGGGATCTTATGTGGCATGTGTTCAACCAATCAGAGAGGATTAAGGCAAACCTTGGACAGTTTGACTGATTGACTACCCCTATGAGGAAGATCAACATAATGCGACTAGTGTGGAGTTGCTATGTGAATGAGCCAATGGAGTAGCTCGGTGAACATTGGTGTGGAGATCTAATGAAAAGTATGATGTTGCTTCCAGAGATGGTCAACTTGTAGAATGATCTGGAGTGAGAATCAGGTAGAAAGGAGGAAGAAATCGTGAGTCGTAGTGATAGTTGGGATCACTACTATCAAAGGGGGGATCGACATTAATGATAATTCTTTAGAGCATTCAAAGCGATTCTGGTGGAAGTTTGAAGGTGGACACGAAGGCCATAAGTAAATGCCATGGTTGCAAAAGATCTAGAGGTCATCCCCGATGCAATCTTTCACCGACATGGACATGGAGGATGCAATTGAATCCAACATTAACTTCATTCCAAAAGGATCTGAGGGTCGACCCTATTATAACAAACTGATATTTTGTAAACCCTAGAACGGGGGCCAACACATTCTTTTGGTACATTCTATATATATAGTATTTTTTCCTCTTTGTAAAAAAGGTGGAGATTTAGGGGTTTATAGACATAGAGGGGTCACCTTGAATAGTGGTTTACACTTTCTAAGAGGAAGGAAAATTCAACTTTTTCCCATTCCTCATATCAAATGGGTTTGGCCGAACCCTATGGTTCGACCGAACCAACTAAATGGTTCAGTCGAACCATAGGGTTACCAGTCACCGCCCCAATTAAAAAAAAATATTGAAGTGGGTTCGACCGAACCTGGGTTTGGCCGAACCCCTTCAATATGACAAAAACAAAAAAAAGGTTTCATTTTCATTGTTTTACTGTGATTTTTACCAGTCACTGCCTCCCTGGTGCGCGCAATGAACATAATCCATGATGGTGACCCAACAAAGTTTCTCTCACCGGCGAAAGCAAATTTTGGTTCCTCTCTTCAAACTTCATCATTCCAATTCACATATCAACCACTATTGAGCACGAGGTATTTAAAATTCCATTTTTTTAGAGTTCAAAATGCATGTATTTGTTTAATTTCGAAACCCTATATGCAATTTTTTTTAAATTTGTTGAATTCAAATTGCACTTGTTTGAAAGTTTTTAAAACATTTTCAATATAGTATTTTGCTTCCCCATTTTGCATAATCCAAGGGTTTGAGTAAGGAAAAATGAGTTTCCTCCCAAAGTTAGTGCAAAAAAACATTATAATGGCTCTCAACATAGTCTAAAAAATGAAGATAAATAAATTAGGTCACAAAATAATTTTAAAACTACAAATTTAGGGTCAAACTTGTAGATGAAAATGCAAATTTCATACATGTAGGAGTGAACCATTAAATTCATAGCTTGGTTTGTTAAGGTGTTATAATATTAAATCTTATAAAAAATCAAGAATCATATCATTGATTATGTACATTACAATAAAATATCTCCATATAACAAATGAAGTTAAAAACCTTAACCTTCTTTGTGAATTCTATAGTGTGCTTGCTACATGAGTCATTTTTTTATGAAAACCATGTTTAGGAATGAAAATATCAAATCCCTTATGCTTTTAAACTAAAGTTTGCAATGCTTATGGTTCTTTTGGCCTTATAGATTCTTGAATCATTTTATAATATAAAACCTACATATAACCTACTTTGGCTCTAATAATTGTAAACCCTTTAGGAATTCTAAATTGTTGCATCTTGTCTTGATTTTCCCACCATTGTTATTCCTTTTGAAATTTTTACAAATTAGGAAAAGAATCCTTGCACTTATATAGAGGATCCTTATGTATGTTCTTAAAATTATTTAAGGTTAAATGACTTAATCTAAAATAAAGGCATATACGGATCTCTTGCAATTGTAACCTCTTTACTAGTGTTCAAACATATTTGATACCTTGATGGCATGACATAGATGATGTTGCTTGATATTGCTTTATCCATGGATACCCAAGTAAAATATGAGATACATCTAAAGAAGAAATAATATGACATAGAATAAGAACTTCCCTCATCTTTTAGACCAAAAAATTAAGGTAAAATAATGTATCCTATAGTTTCAATCAACATATCATTAGTCAATTTTAAATAAACCCTCAAATATGCATATTCTTGTTGATAAAATGATGATAAAACAAAAATTATTCAATGCATACATTTTATTGGTGAGTAAGATCAATAAACACACCCTTACATGGTTCATGATCCACACAAAACCAAATGACCATTATAATTATTTGGTAATATCTCACAATGTGAAAAAGGTGTTGAAAAAATTAGCATACCTAAATCATAAATTGACTTGTCATAAAGTGGGTGGGTAGCTTAGTGGTGGAGATTTGCATCCTAACTAGTTCATGGAAATTTCAACATGGTATTAGAGACAAATTAGGTGCATTTGACACCTATGTTGTGGCTCAAGGGAGTGTGTTGGAGAAATGATACACACCTAAGCCATAAAAGACTCATCACAATGTGAGCCATTAGCTCAATAGTAGAGCATCCTAACACCAAATGGGAGGTCCTAAGTTTGAATACTAGTTAGTCCATAGAAATTTCTATAAAAGTCAATCACTAGTACATAAGAAGAAGAATAAGTACCCTTATAATTTTTATTAATACCAACAAATGATTCCTCACATGTAGGTGAATCAATGATTTCAAGCTCGTCAACATGTATATGTACCTCAATCTCATGACCCTCATATAAAACCATTTTATTAGATTTATTTAGTGTAAAATATTTAAATTTTCATTAGGAGGAACAATTGAAGGATTGACCCCAATATTAACCCCTCAACCTAATTTTTTTTTATCAATCAAATCCTTAATCAATTATTTCCTTAATCCCATAAAATGTTGAGTATAATTATAGTGCTCTACAATTTAATAACAAAATTCTTTCTCATTATATCTTTTGCAGAATAACTTTAGATTTATCTAATGGCCTAATAGGAGGAAGTGTAATCGTAAGCACTAAGTAAATTTTGAAGCACATTTTATAAAGGAAAAAGTTGGAGGCTTTAAATTAATAATTATATTAGAAACATTTATAATGTATGGATTTTGTACAATGGTCATTTCCATATTTTTACTATCCTTTTGGAAATAATTTTTCTTTTCAAATTTACAAGGTAGGATGATGTAGATGAAAACATTAGAAGATCCATAATTAAGTGTGTTAGCCTCTAACAACTTTAGTTCTTAACATTCATCACTTGCATGCAAATGTTAGAATGAATATGCTTTGTAGATCTTTGTTTACAGTCAAAATCTAAAATAAACTTCAATCTAACATTCCCAATATTTTGCATTGGCCAATTTCAATATTAAAAATGAACCCAAATGGAAGATAATACTATTAAATTTCATGGGAAGAACTTAGCCAATAACTTATCATCATACATAAAATCCAAATATGTAGCACTAAAGAACATTGAATGTGTCATGGGATCTCCTTTAACATTGTGCATCTCAAATCTAGGATCCAAAAATCCAACAAAAAATGGATATGTAAAATTTTCAATAGAAATTGAATTGTGTTTGATTTTTATATGTATGTCTTTTTTGTTTCCATTAGGTAAGGAATCAACATTAATTTTCATCTCAACAAGCCTTTAAACATTAATGTCAAGGGTAGATAGAGGCACACTAGGATTAAGGACATGAATGAAAGTGGCAAGATGAGAAATCGAAAGTGGTGTATAAATTTGTCATGACATAATAAATGAGTGTGGAGTGACAAAGACTTGCGTAGGAATATCATAGTGAGGGGAACATGGGAAGTGTAAACAAAACTAATGAGAACTAATGTGGAGACAAGAGAACTATGTGAATCATAATAAGTAAGCATGAGATGAGATCTAGGAAAAAGGAGAGGATAAATTTGGGGAGATTTGGTGGAAGGAGAAATAAATTGCATAAGATAGATAGGAGTAAAACAATAAGGAGGAATACATGAAGAAGAAGCTTGGGATGGAGGGAAAATGGCGCATCACTCAAAGGGATTGTTGAGATGATCCTTTTACCTATTTAACTTTAAGTACTTTCTTTCCACATGGCTTATTAATCAACATAGTATATGAAGGAGATCAATCATTGTACTAGGATTAATATTACTAGCCAAATTTGCAAGATCCAAAGAAAGGTTGTGTGCATCAAAGCTATATCTTGATTACCATTTTCTCAACAAGGGCCTCATGGTCAAATGATTCTTCTCCATTATGATAAATTTAGTATCATGCATATTCCCAATCATACCAATTTTAGCTTGATTCACAACCATGGTGGGATTGAACTATGACTTCTTACTAGGAAAAGAGGATGATTTTGGTATTAGAAGGAAATAAGGATCGAACAATGTTTAGATTTGATTAAGAAATTAGACAATGAGAAAGCACTTAAATCTAAAAACTAAATAAGATTCAAGAAAACCTTTAGACTACTTGGGTATCAAAGAATGATTTACATAATAAAAAGTTGAAAATCTACAAATAGAAATACCAAGTTACAAAAACAAGAATAATCATTATGGTAATAGAAAGAGAAAATTCTTCCTCTTAAAAAACATAACATTAAGTACCAAAACATGATTCAAGTACCAACACATTCAAGTACCAAAACATTAAGTATGATGATTGGGATGAGAGGATCAACTTGGGGAGGATTATTATAACATCATTAGTTGGAACTTTTTAATTTCATCTCTTTGTGTTCCATGTTGTTTTTAATGTTTTTAATTAGGGTGCAGATGATGTTAATATACATTTAATGATGCATTTTGAAATTTATTTAGTAAAGGTCTCATTTTGTACATCTTTAGTAATTGTATAAAAATTTGGAATATTTTGGTTAATACATCTTATTGGAAAACCATTTATTGAAATTTTTTGGAAATACAGCCGAATGGTTTGTGATGACTCCTTGCCTTAAAATTTTCTATTATGCTCATCAATTTCAAGTAAACATTTTGGGGTTCTTAGTCTTTTTAAATTTTAACAAACTCATTACAAAAAGATGGATTTCTTTTTCTTTTTCTTTTTCACATTTAGGTTCTCTCTTCTTATGTAATTTGGAGACACATTGAATTTCATTGGTTCATGTGAGATATTTATAACAAGTATGCAATAAAGTCAAACTTTATTAGATTTGATTCAAGTAATATGACACATTTATTTTGCTTTCCAATCTATAATTTTTTGATGTTCTCAAGGCTATATAATTGAAGTTCATTTATGTTAACAACTATTAGATTAAATATTTTTATTCCCAATTATTTTCAAATGATTTTATACTTTAATCTTTGTATTCTTATTCTTTCTTTCATCATTTCATTTAAAATTTGAACCATTTAAGGATGTTATGTTATAGATTATAGTTGTCTTCCAATTCTTTTTAAATCAAGTTAATAGTATGAAAATATTATTGATGAGTAGATGAATTAAATTACTAGTTCTATTTTAGATTTGTATTCTTTTTATCTAGATATATTATTTACCAAAGTCTTATTTTTTTTTAGGTGTACTGTATATATATAACATGGAAAATGTAGATCATGTTTCACCTGTGCTAGAATCTTTGTTTGCCAAATACTAGTAATGAGATAAAAAAAAATTAAAGAGATTCATTGTACAGGTGCAAACCGAGGGGGATATATAGTGAACCATGCATATTTATGTATATGTAGTCTGGGGAAAACTAAAAGATGAACTTGTAGGGACAGTGCATACTCCTAGGCAGTGTTGCTATTCTTTTCCCACATGCAGGGAAGAAGTACATGGTGATATTCCCGATGAACAAATACAGATAGTGTTACCAAAGAAATGATAAAAGCCACTTTTTTTCCATTTAATCAAAATGTGCGTAAGGTTACAAGATACCAGGTCACTAGATGTGTCGATCATGTTATGGCCTCATTGATCTACCAACAATTTCTTGTAGCACATGGTCTATACCCAAACAATGACAAAATTCCATTGTATTTTGTTCAACAGTTGTATATTGAGGTCCATTTGGGCCTCAAAGTTAACACTACCTAGACATTCCACCACCATGTATGTTGGTGGGGGTGTGGTAGGATTGCTGATAGGCCCACCTATCGTCGAGCAGATAGACCACCCCAATGTTTAGGGTATTAGTTGGTGATAGGTCTCCTGCTCTCACCCTAGTTCTAGCCCCCATAGCAGATGAGGTTGTTGTTGCTTCCCAAAAGGAAGCAATTGACACTGTAGGTGACATTGCGGCTGCCACCACTAGGATATCTGATGATCGTGTAGGTCAGTATTTGATATCTAGACATTCCCGATCCACACCATTTTCAACACAGTGGACCAC